>JAHLJT010008756.1:144892542-144906399 GCA_031308135.1 Acheta domesticus
TTAGTGTGATTTTCAAAGC
The DNA here is from genome assembly GCA_031308135.1 of Acheta domesticus. NCBI lineage: Eukaryota > Metazoa > Arthropoda > Insecta > Orthoptera > Gryllidae > Acheta > Acheta domesticus. The sequence goes on from JAHLJT010008756.1 coordinate 144,892,562, forward strand.
CTCGACAAGCGTGATTTCGTCGCTGTCGTTCCGAATCGTAATCGTTGGTCGTTCGCGCCCCGTTCAGTTCTCAAAAGCGTCACCACGTTTCCATCATTCGACAATGGAATTTCGTGAAGGCTGTGCTAGCGTAGCAGTCGTAGGGTTGATGACGTCTTCAGTACACCTCTGGGTGCCCAACTTTAGTGACCTCCCGCAGAATAATGTAAGAAATCTGTATGCTGGTGTGTCGGAGTCTGCGTTCGTGCAAAACCCTTCCGCTATAGAAGAAAATAGAAGCGATTGATGAACTCCAGCAGAAAAAAAACTAAACGTTTTCCAAGGGACGTACTTGCGAAATTCTGAGTGAGTAAACGTATGACATTTTACGATTTAAACACACAATTCAAAACAAATGGTTAAAAGGACAAAATTATATATACAAAAACTGTACTGAAGTTATGGGGTGAATTTTAGCAACCCTCCATTGAGACTGAAATCTGCCAAGCGGACATTTTTTTAAGGAACCGTGAGATTCCGTCTTACACAGGTTTTACCGTTTTTAACAGTTAATTGAACAAAGAATGCATGCTGTGTATGAAAGATGGATGTGCACACAATCTGCCTTGTGCAATGGCGTTGATGTATATATACAAATATAAGTCTATATTTTGGTAGGGGAATGGACTGAATTTCACGAAATGACATACAAATTTGAACTAGAATAAGTACATTATAGTTTTCACTGTATTTATAAAACTTTGCTTTGTTGAATGTCTTATGACAAGAATACTATTTCTTTTTAGCCACTGAAATTGCTCTACTTTTCTGACGTTTTTTTTTTTTTTTTCTTGGAATTCATCATTTAAATAAGATATTGGAATGTAAAAGTGAATAACATTTGATAATTTACACGGGATATATATTTCTTTGTATTGTGTTGCAACAATCAAATCTTTTCAAATAACATTGACACCCGAACTCCAAATATTGTTTACAAGAAGTGATTGTGTAATTTTTGAAAACCTTAGACAATGTGCAACTGTACAAAACAATTGGATAATAGTACAGTAGAAGGATTGTGAAGATGAAACTACCTCTCTCTGTCATTTTGGAGACTACAGATTTGACTATATTTCAGTGACAGAAGCAAAATTGAAATATTGTTACTTTGATCGAGCAATAATAATGTGTTACACCAATGGCACCAGTTTTGATATCACAGAGCCTCTGACTACAGTATTCATGTGGAAAAGACCCCAAGGAAGAATTCAAACTACTGCAATCTGCATTTCTAAGGTCATACAATTTATGCCTACTACTTTTTAACCATGATTGACTAGTAAGAAAATACGTTAGTGAAGTAACAGCGAAGAAATGATATTGGGTGGTGTTTATGAATTATTGAAATGGCAATTGTTAATACATGTAAATTCATTGCAGTAGGTCCTACTTTAAATAGTGAAGATGTGCTAAATGCGTTTAGAATTCATGTTCATTTATAGGGATCTAAATTTAGGGACAGAATGAAATTGTTTTGGATGGCCCCCTTATTTTCCAGCCAAGCAAAATATGTACAGTAAGTTCATTGTTATGGCTTTGGACACACAAAGGTAAGGGAAGTCCAATAAAGATGATTTTCTACCTTCTAAGTCCCACCAACAAAATTCTGCTCTAAATGTTCATCTTTGTACACATTATAGTTTGTTCAAAGAAAAAAAAAATAAATAGATACCAACAATGGCCACTTTGAGAACAAAACTCGATAAATTAGAATTGGAGATTTCTCATTTGTTTCTAAGTTGCAGAAAGTGGAGCTTATGCAAGGTATAGAATGGAAAAATTTACTTTTTTCATTCTTCATGTATAAAGGATAGATTGAAAATACCTTACTAATATTGACACTGCAATAATGAACTGGTACATTTGTGAACATCAAATACCTTAAATACATTCAGGGGTAGGAATATCCAACCCAGGTATCTTACCATTGCCAAAATTTTGTTTCAGTTTCACATAATTTAGTACTGTAGCCTAAGACTAAGAAAACTACAAAATGTTCTGAACTTTGGTCACTACTGGTGCTTTTATCTTAATAAATGTCCAGAATAAACATAGTTCTCTTTAGTACTGCATTTTGTTTATAACAAGCATTATCTCAGTTCTGAAAAATAGACATTATGAAAATAGGTACTTATTATTTACTTTCTAATTCAATATTATTGAAAAAAATTACGTTTTTTGTAAGTAGCTGAAGAATAATATGTGCAAGAAAGAACTTTCTGAGTTTTCAAATGAAAAAACTGATGAGACTGGTCATGTCTGGTCCTAGCCTTTACATGAACCAATTAATGTAATAAAAAAAAAATCGTGTTAGTTCATATTAATTGCTATTGTGTACATCGGTATATACTCTTTGCATGAGTTACAGATAACATGAAAATTTGTTTGTTTTAAAACTAACTTGCTCTTGGAAAATCAGTTCTAATTATTTATAACTGTGAACCCTTTTAAAAAAAGTCGATGAGTCTGAAATAGATTTGTAAGCAATTAAAAATATATAGTGATTATCCACATTTTCTACCTCAAATTCTGAAAACCACTGTATACTGATAGTATTACATACATCAAATGTAGCTTCATAGAACTGAAGAATCTTCTTGGATCTGGAATGGAAAGATCTTTGTTTCACCTTTCATCGTGTTGTAGCTCTAAAAACAGGGTTATGAGTCTTGGTGTGAGGAGAACAAGTAGACAAACAAACAAAACATATCTTGAGGATAAGTTGGTAATTCCATTCTGTTCATTTGAATCCTCTAAATGTGACTGTTGTGCTGGACCTGCTTTTGCACTGGCTAATATATAACTTACATTAATGTGTTAATTATTTTGTTTTTCTAAATGGTCAGTCTTCGTTTGCTATATTACATCAAGTTGTAGTGTTTCCTTGTAGTTGCATCATTTTTATATATTAACATCAGTAGCTTGTTATTTACATTTTTTTTACTCAATTTTCTCTTATATTCATTGCAGTCTGAAGATGGGGAAAAATCCGTCTCTAAAACGTTGCAAACTTTGAGAAATGAAAAATAAAAAGTTTTCAATTTAAAATTATGAGATTCTGAGTCATTTCAAAATGTTTTTTAAACCACTGTCTGTCAAAAAATCTGTGGCCAAACTCATCATATATGATTGAATAGAATAGTGACAAACAATTTTCTGTTTCTTGTGTATAAATCATATCTTGGTTTTATACTTGTAATTGTTTTCTATTTTGAAACAGTCCTTGCAGTGGTAAATTAGTGGTTTGACAAAAAAAGGTAAATTTAAAAAAACTAATTTTTTTTTACTAATTTTCATGTTATACTGCGATGCGAAATAAAACTTCAGCAAACTTGCAAGGCAAGGTAAAGTTCTGTTATCAGCTCTAGTATCAATCTAATCCTTTATCACACTTAGAAATTCTTATATTTACTGATAATCCTCATTTCATGATAATGTCATCCCATGTCATGAGTGTGACATTTTCCTGGAATCGATCCTTGAATTGCCAATTCAAACAAAAGTACATTTATATCGAATCAGTGCCCATTAATTTCTGCAAATCTTAATTTTATTTAGTTTGAAAATAAAAGCCAATGTAATCGTATAAACAGCAATTGCTCCCTTTCGGGCCCCAATCGTGGGCATTATCGTTTTATGAATTACGAGAGAAAAAAAAAAGCCAATATTATTAACTTTAATAATATTAGTCATTACGAAAGTGTGTTCGAGGAAGGTTAACATATTACTTTCATTAAAAAACTCGCAACTGTGCTTCGAAGCAATGTTCAATGTTACCAAGGAAACCAATGCAAGTATTGTTGATCTACATTTCATCGCATTCGACACTGCGGCAGTCGGCTTTCTCTTTCCTGACACTTAAAGAATTTGAAGGTCATTTATTATAACGGTCCATGAGCGGTTCACCTCCATGTGCACGTTATCGAGTGGTTGTTGTCGGGTTTTTGACGTACAGACAGTGGCAGTCGACTGCTCGCAATTGCGTGAAACGGTGCGACACGTGTGACGTGACATTGTGTGAACGCGGTCTGTCGATTGTAATTTGACGTACTGTGATTTTTGCGAAGGACAATGAGTGGTTCATATCGGCGAGCTTCAATGGATGAGTACCTTTATGATCCCGAAATCTTGAGGCGGGCCAATTTCTCAAAATATATGTCTAAGTTTAATCCGAGAATTTCTATTATGAATCCAGGAGACAACCTTCTTGTGCGCCCACTAAATTCAGGAGATTACGATCGGGGTTTCTTAAAACTTTTGAGTCAGTTGACGCAAGTCGGGCATGTTACACGTGAACAATTTCACCAGAGATTTGCAACAATGAAAGAGTGTAAGAATACTTACTTCGTTACCGTAATCGAAGATACGGTTCTTCACGAAGTCATTGGTGCTGCTACACTGGTTGTGGAACAAAAGTTTCTTCACGATGCTGGAATTAGAGGACAATTGGAAGACGTGGTGGTCAACAATACGTATCGTGGAAAACAACTTGGAAAATTGATTGTTCTAACAATTGTTGCTCTGGCAGAGCATCTTGGCTGTTACAAAATAGTACTCAATTGTAAAGATAAGTTAATACCTTTCTACAAGAGTTTGGGGTATGCCTTTGAACCTGGTCAATCTAACAATGCCATGACCATTCGTTTCAATGCTCCACAATTCCAGAGTAATTTGTGAAGAAGTATTTGCAATATGGAAAATAAATTTGTCTTACCTAATTATTGTTTTAATCATTTAAGGAATGTCCAAAAGCAACCTTTCGAGATTTTGTAAATTATCTCTACAAAGTCCTAAAAAACTGAAAGTTTAGATAATTATCTGCTAGTTTACAAGCTTGTACTTTGGTATAATAAGACCAGTGTTTGATTTGTAAAATTTTAGGTACCAGATTACACCCCAAATTAATTATTGATTTCATAGAAATACTAATAAATGTACAAGTAAATTTAATAATGTATTCCAGAGGTTCCAGAACACGGTTCCATTGTATTCCACCAGAAATCAAGCCCTGAATGAGATTATACACTAATACTGGTATTTATAATCAATATTTTAATCAGAATTGATAGGTTGAAATCAGACATCAATAAATTTCTTTATTATTTATTGATAAATGCTAGTACATAACTCACAGCACTATTTCTGTATTCTGATATAAAAGAAAACATTGTTCTACAAAAGGAAAAAAAATATTTACAGGCGAAGGGAAATTCAGTCATGCCATTACAGATTTCATTTCAATCTTTTGATCATAGTTCTTGATCCTCCATACAATTTGTACATGATAAATATATCTGTAATCTGATGAATCAGAACATTCTTCCAGCAACAGGAACTGCGAAAAATAATAATGTAAGTACTGTGGGCAATTTCATTAAACGTATACACTATATCAAAAATAGTACCTGCTCGAATGAGTCCACACAATAAAAAGAAAGTTCCCAAGTTCACTAAAACTGTCTGCCTAACTTTCTTTCTTTCTTCCACTGGGTCTAAACGCTCACCAGATCCTTGAATACGGATCATCTTGGTATGTCAATAAGATTATTTTGAAATGTGCTGAAAGAAAGACAGCACAATACAATAACAAAGGCTAATGTAACATCGTTTCTATAGAAATTAACTAGTATTCTTTCTAACAATTATTATTTGCTATTGTTAACCAATTACGCAAAAAGTATTCAATTCCTAACCTATACCTAAAACTATTCCTGCAACTAACGTACGTAAATACATTGCCATCGCAACATAATGAAAAAATAAATACCAACGCTGGCGTTCTATTTTAGTTTTGATTTGGCCGGTAGAAGTAAAACTGCTTCTTGAAATCCTTTCCTAATATATACCACTCACCTCCGGCACACAGGTGGATAACGCCACTGCTGAGTTTGCTGGTTAACGACAATACAGAATCGTTCAGCGACCACTTCACGAACGAATAGTCACGTGTGAACTGACCCTGGAACTGATCGTTCAGAAGCTTTGTACATTGACCATCGCCAGAGAGCAGCACATACCACATAACTTACGAAAGTCCTTGACGTACGTATTACGTCGTGTTTGGCACAAGCATTCAAACTCTGGTATCAAATTCAAATAAGGTGAGAAACAATGACAAGTAAGGTAACAAACATTCATTCATTCAAATAAGGTGAATCCGATGCACAGATAATCAAGGTAATATTACAAGTTGAATGCCAATAGTGATTTCTTAAGTACCAAATAATTAGTAGCCTTGTTGAAGAAACTAATGGATATAGGGGGGTAGAATAGCATGAGTGGTATATTCAAGAAAACGAGCGACGATTGGAGCTATTTTTCTTATTTATCACGAGTATAATTTTACCCCTTTATCCACATGTTACGTTCAATATTTTTTTCGTTTCCATTTAAGAATAATTTTAATTTTTTAAATAAATTCATGCACATCGTCACCATTGTAGGCATCCATTTGATGACATGATTTCATATTCTAAATAACACCAATATTCCTTGCAGTGTATATTTCTGATCGCCGTAGTGTCCTGGGGGATATCGTTTGAAAATGGAAGATATTTAACCAGAGGCGTATCTACGGTATGGCAGACATGGCACGTGCCATGGGCGCCACTCACAAAGGGCGCTATTTAGAGTATACCCACTAAAACAAATAACAATAACCCTAATTTGAACTATCCTAACAGGGGCGCAAATTTTATGCTTGCCATGGGCGCCTGAATACCTAGATACGCCTCTGTATTTAACATATTCCGGATGAAATATTAGAAGAAGCTGAAAACCCATGAAGAAATTACCTCGCACGAAAAGTAAAGGCACATACGAGAGAACGACGCGTGTTAATGTTGGAAAAGAGAAAGACGAATCAGTTCTGACTCAGACATTTTGCTGGCGTACTTTTCAAGAGTGGGTAAATGCAATTGACATATATCTTTTATACATGTAATACGCTAAGACCAAATGTTCTACAAGTAACACCTTTATTCATGTTGAATATTTTATGTTCCATTGGTTAGCTAGTGTCAAATCAGCATGCTTAGGGTCGTATTTGTTAATGTTGACTTGGTGTGTAAAGGAGAATATCGATGATTCAAATTATAAACAATTTAATTGATTTTGAAAAAAAATTAAGGAGTTTTGCAAAAACAACTGCTTTCCCTGTGCCATCATGTTCGAATACGTGAAGTAAACATATCTGCAATATAAAGCGACTTCTAGCTTAGGATAATTGATGCAAAGTGTGAGTAGGGTAACAGTTTCTAATATAACTTATTGTATTTTATGTATTAACATGTTTCTCTAAGAAGTAATAATAATTATTTGTTTTTAACTTTTGTTTTATTCATTCATTGATTGTATGCTTTTGATGTACGTAATCTGTGATGTACATTTTTACTTTCCTGTATACATACGTACTAGTATATTAACGTATTAATACTTTTAATATACGTACTAGTATCACATTGATTTCAGCGGAGATGTGTATCTAAATACCTGTATTAAATTTAAATTTGGGGAGCCTATCGTATTCTAGGGAAAAAGAAAAAAAAAACACATGTACACTGAAGAGAAACCACAGTACATTTATTTCCTTTTATTTAATAATTTGGAACAATTCTGTTGCAAAGTTGCAAGTTGAAATAATTCAGAACAGAAGAACACATTAATGAAGGCATTCATAACGAACAAAACAAAACAAGATGAGAAATTAAAAAATAAGGAGAATAATAATACTAAAAATAATATGCTTATTTCGCAAAATGGCAGCGCACAAGAAATTCACTGTGTTCACGTAGAACGCGATGCACATTTGTAATCTCGAACGCGAATTTGCGATGTGATTTCGAACACCCCTTCTTTCTTGCGCATGTAGAACTTGTGAAAATCCAAAACCGAGGTCGTTAGGGTCATTCCATATTAAATCAACACAGTCATTTTACAACACCATCTCAGATTCAGATGAAATTTGACACATAGATAGTATAATAGAATGAAGAATAAGAAAACTACAAATTTTGAATAAAATATTTCCACCCGTTTGTGAAATACAGCTAAGTAAAATTTTACAAAATTGAGTTCCCGAAAATTTTTAAATTGACTTAGAACCTCTCCAAATTAAGATAGAGAGCTGGAACAGGTGCCATTTTGCAGCTTTCTTTATGACCTTTTGTATGTTATACAACTCAATAGGTGTTGGGTTAAAAAGTTTTTCAAATTTGAATTTAAAATTTTGATTTTGAGTTTTTTCAAAATGCTCATCTTCAAAAAAATTGAACAAATTCTAAAATAATCCGTATCTGTTTCCAAACAGATGGTGCAAGTTTAAACATGGGACTGCAGTGGGTTCATATGGTAATCTTTACTTAAAATGAGCAATATTTACTTACTCTACACACTCGCCAACAAAAAACACTAAATTAAGAATTTGTATATATTAGGGCTTATAATTTGAAATAAAATTCATTTTAAATCAGTAAAATCTAGAGTAAGTAAATATTGTGCATTTTAAGTAAAGAGCTCTTTAAAAAGAAAGAAAAAAATATCTGACAAACAATTGTAGGCCATTAAGTTTTGACATTGAAGTTGCTCAGTATGCAGTTTTCGCTTCTGTTACTTCATCATTACGTTCGAGGAGGTTTTCTTCGCTGATGATTTCCCGAAGCTCCACTTCAGTGAGATCATTGTAATGAGAGTTGCACAGATCCTGAATGCTTTTTCTGTTCATGTGTTTACCTCCAAATTGGCCCGACGGAATTTAATTGTTTTACAATTCTATTATTCTGTTAATGTGAATCGACATTCCAATTTTAACATTTTTGCAGAACGTGATACTTTGAACTCCGGTGTTTGTCGATTTCGTTTCCGAGATGGCGCTGATAAAGGAAATGAAATGCACTTGCTTTAAAAAAATGTAGTACGACCAAAAGGCCACTCGGGAATGTTGAAGTCGCGAATGTTAAAACCGGTAGCATTTCTGTAATCGCTAATGTTCGGAAATCGCGAATAGCGAATTCGCGGATGTCGAGGGATTATTGTATTACGTAGCATTAACAAGGCGCGAGAAAGTACGTGCTGTTGTAGTACCACTAGTTTTCTCTTTTAAAATAAACTAGTGGTGCTAAAACAGAACGTACTTTTTCGCCTTTAGTAATGGTTATGTATTTTACTATTTATACCACAGCTTCTCTTCGAATTAACACACCTCAGTCATCATTTTTGTAAAACGCATTTGAAACCGTAGAACATGGGAAAATTAAACAGTCTGAAGCAACATATTTTTTATTCCAAAATTTAAATGAAAACACATTTTTAGCGTTGAATTCATTGTACAAGGTATGCAATGTATTCACGAACATATCGGATGAGATTTTGAGTTTTACAATATTCTCCGTAAGCAGTATGTGAGAAAATAAAATAATTACAAGTTAATTATTGTAACGGTACTGATAGCGTTGGCAAACAAATGCAAATAGATTGAAAAATATATAATAGTAATTATTAAACACTGATGTTGTTATATTCTCGAAATACCTAAAAGTATTAGTTTATAATACCGCGAACGAAAGACAGCCGTCATTATCGCCTTGTTATCAGTTCGGCGTTACAACAATGGGTTACAAGGAACAATGACCGCTCATCTATTCGTTTTTTCATTTAACACAATTAAAGGACGCAATTTGAAATCAAATAACAAATGTAATATAATAATAATATTCATGAAATGAAATATGGAATAATATACAAATTTTAACTTGCTTAGTATCCAACTCCCTGGAATTACGTTCACGAAGCGCAGTGAATTCGGAGCGGGCGACAGTGCTTGTTGCCAAATTACACAAAAGATACTCATATTTCCAAAAAATTAAACAGGACCTGATTTGAAGATCCGTTTTTGCTGAACACATTTCATATAGAAAACAAATTGTATATTGTATCGTGTCTTCATAATTGTAGTTGTAGGAAGACGCCGAAAAATTTTTGAATTTTATCAATTTTCGAAACATTAGGATTTTCAACGTACATGAGACCTGCGCCATTTTCTGAAACGACCTTCGCAACTATGAAGTTGTGACAAGAAAATGCCACAGAGAGGTTCCGAGTTTACCGACAAATTCATGAGCCGCGTAGCGGCGAGTGAATATTTCTTTGAAACTCAGAACCACATTTACTGTAAAGGGGCGCCCAGAGAAATCCAGGGGCTTGGGGTCCAAGGGGGCCCCTCATTTGTAGCAAAGATTCCCCCCCCCAATTCAGTAATGGAATTTATTTCTCCAAGTATCAGAAATAACATATAACGTTAAATTTCGATTAGAGATAAACGTACTTTCCATTTCTTTTAAATGAAAAAGAATTGGTGTCTGAAGCAGGTTGCCTCAACTGCCCACCCCTTCTGGACACCCCTGGATGTTCATGATGATTACTTCACGAATGAAAATAAATTTATAGTTAATAGTAAATATTGATTGCAACAGTATAATATCTTAATAATTAATTTTAGTATAAACGCCAGCGTTTTAATAGGAGATATAGTGGCCAAAGAGAAATCACAACGTCATGTCAATAACGCAAAACATTTATTTCTTAATTTGGTAACATTTTTTAGAAAAATCAGTAGCTCACAAGCGAAACAAACTTACATGAACGTATGTAACACCTCTATTTATTCAATATTTAATTAAATGAGAATCCTCGAAATGCACTGTTGGAATTATTCGTCGCGGGTGAAATTTTATTTTATTCTAGAGCTGAACTCGTGGTTCCTGAATGGCGTATGTTCAGAATTGAAGAATGGTTTCTTCATTACACTGCAGGTACGGAATTAAAGAGGAGGCATTGACATGACGCGTTGTTGACTTGTTCTTGTATTCGGACGTGGGCCATACATGAAATTATTGTCGAGCGACTTGTATGGTTAGTAATTCTTTTATGTGTGATAGCCAAACCATCATTTTCACCAGAAATATTTGCCCATTTTGATTTACCATTTCATTCTGACCAACAGGACAGTATTCGTATACCTCGGGGCCGACGCAACCTAGGCAAACTGAGCAGTCACCATGCGTAAACCTCCTCGAAGGGGGTCGCAATTTTGGGAGATTTTTTACAATAAATATTATTTTATCTGGTATGCTGATCATATTATAAATAAAATAATTATTCATTTTGTAAGAAGTTTCAGTATGCATAATTTGTTATTGTTTCAACAATTATCGAAAACATTTGTTTATCATTTTCTATATGTTGATATTCTGAACAATAATAAGTATGCGTGTTAATCTCTGTGTACAGTAAAACTTGCTCAGAGCGAAATCGCGAGGGACCAGGATGTTTTCCCTATTAATCAAGATTCCGCTTTATGCAATGTAATACTGTAGAATTTGTGGTTGGCGGGACCGCGATTTAGGTTCATATTACACAGATTTCCGCATTATATATGTTCTGCATTGAGCAAGTTTTACTGTATAACTAGTGGTGCTAAAACAGCACATACTTTCTCGCCCATAGTAATGGTTACATATTACTATTTATACAGCAATCTCTCTCCGAATTAACACAACTCAGTCATCATTTTTTGTGAAACTCATTACAAATTGTAGAACCTTAGGTGCGAAAAATAAATATTTTCAATCTAATCTCAACACAAATTCGACAATTATAACAGCTAAGTCATGTCCCAACAATGAGAAGGAATTCACAGAACTACAACTGCCGTCTCGGGGGGCCAGTATGCCATTGTCGCATTCCAATCTGATATTTCCTGAAGACTGTCAATTTTTATTTCATATTACATTTAAATCGCATTTTTAAGAGAGAAAACCTAACTAGCTCAATTTCATTTAATATTTGCGGATTGCTTGTAAGAAAATACATCAGTACATTGTGAATGCAAATTCATTTCTCGCAACAAGGACAAAAAATAAGGGTTATCAAATAGGTTCTAAATAATTTCTAAATCATTAATTGTAAAACATAACAAAAGCTCGAATGTAAGAAAGGAAGAATTAAATATGAAATAATATTCAAATTCTAACTTACGTAGCATCCAATTCTAACTTACGTAGCATCAGGAAATTCGAATTTTTCTTTGAACAATTTGGAGTTATATAAAAAATGTTTTTAGCCTCACTGTACATGTGAAATTATAAGCTCTTTTTCACAGAAAACTTTTGAGTTTTCGAGAAACTTTAAAGGAGGTAAATTGAAGCACTTGCACCCACAAATGCAATAATGTATACAAATCGCTGAAAATGTGCATGTTAACGGCCTAAGAGATATTTAAAAAAAATACATTTGGAAAATTTGAAAAAAAAACAACAACAACAAAAGGATACAGCAAACGACTGTTATGTCATCTTAAATAGTGCATTTAGCACTATTCATAAAGTAGGTTTTAAGAAAAATTTGAAGCCATTTTTTGAGAAAACTGCATTTGAGCGAATCTGAAAATGCGGAAGTTTGAGCTCATTTTCATAGAAAACTTTTCAGTTTAAGTGTCGTTATTATTTACATTAGCGAAGATTTGTTTATTGCCTTTGCTTTAAATGCTATTTTATAAAGCTTCTCGAAAACAGTTTTCTGTGAAAATGAGGTAATTCATTAAGCTTGACTTTCGTATGAGCGCATGCATATGACGACAGTAATTCGTATGAAAATGAACGCGGTGCCACTTCAAATTGAAACGCCCGCGCTGTCAGAGCGAGTTCGTCGTAGTTGAAATGGTGGCCGCTAGAGAGGGCGGGGATTCAGTAGCTGAAGTCGTGCAGTTAGTGCCGCGGCCAGAGGCGGGGCGCTGTGCGTCTTCGGTGCGCGCGATGTGTACTCGTTGTTCGCTACTGTGAGAGCGCGAGGGCAGTAGAAAGAGAAACACGGAGTTTGTCCAAGCGAGAGGACTTTGATGTGTGTTTTGAGATTTTTTGCTGGCGGGATAATTTCATTGTCAGAGCAGTACGCAGTTGACCGCAGGTTTTGTGAGCAATTTTTGGTCGTTTCCTTGCGCTATCCGGTTTAGTGCGTGCCGGGAATGTAGCTCTGCGACTTCACCGTTCTCATCAGTTCAGTTTTCTTTTTTACTTTCTTGCATACTACATGCATAGTACAGAGAAAGTTTTGTAAGCTGCGGCGATGAATTTTCGACAGAAAAACTCGTGTTGTTGGCGCCCGAAACTGAACTAGTGCTACAGTAGCACATTTTTCTCGCATTATTTCTAAATAAGCAATTTTCGAGAAGTTAGTAAGTTCAACGAAAATGAGATCTGCGCCATTTTTTAACGACCCTTGTTTTATTCGTTAACAAAACTTAAAGAAAAAAAGTTCGAGTGGTTTTTGAGAAAATGTGTTTTTATATAATTGTCACCATTCCCGTCACCTTGTTGGAACAAATCACATTCCCGTCACCTTCTTTGAACAAATTTAATTATTCAAATGTGTTTTTATTAACTACATAATCTTCAAGCAGAAATTACGGGAAAGCGACTAGATTTTCAAAACAATGTTCATGAACTATTTTAAATAGCTGCTTTTTAGGACAGGTTTTATTTCAGGCAAAAATCACTATTTTCAATTTTGTACTTTTGAATTGTTAACTGTTTGCAATTTTCGAAAAAAGCATGAGCTAGCCGTAAATGAGAGTCGCAGTAATTTTTACCGCCCTTTGATACCTACGAGAAGAAAATTTGAGAAAAGAATTGGAGTCGTTTTTGAGAAAAAAATCTTTTAAAGAAATTTAACATTGCCTACATTCCTCTCAAAAATACACGAAAACTATTTTTGAAAAATGTAAACAACCTTAAATCAGGATC
>JAHLJT010008756.1:144914419-144936178 GCA_031308135.1 Acheta domesticus
CCGCATCTTATGTGGATGCACACACGTAATAATGCAAATTATTTGGAAAGAACAGGGTAAAGCAAACCAGTGGCTCAGGGCATCGACTGAAGTCACTGCAGTGCCTCTGACCGGAGAACCTAGGGTTCGTGTCCCGACGGGGGCAGAATTTTCGACACCAGCTTGATAGGTACGTTGAATTCAACGCTGACTGGAGGAGAATTCTAGTGGACGGTTGTTCTGTTCGGTAGTCACAGAGAATACAAGGCAGAGACAACATACAATAAATAAATTATTGCAGTATATCTTTATTTATTACAGTAATAATTGCTAGCGATGCTACAAAATCGCACAAATTTGTCGTCCAAGTTAGTTTCCTAATGTCTTTTCGGTTTTGCCTCACCTTTTCCCTGACATCCACCAGCCACCATCAATCGGCGTCTAAGAAACGTTTTTCCCTTTTTTTTCAACTTTTTGGTGCCCTATTTGTAAATTTGAAATATGACTTTAGGGGTATGAAAAAGAGTAAAACGTGGTTATATAAATCAAATTTTCATTGAAATATTCAAGCCGTTTTGAGAAAATGTCGTTTGAGCAATTCTAAAAAGGAACGAATTTTAGATAATTTTCACTGAAAACTTTTAAATTTTCGTAAAATCTCATAAGTGATGAAGCAATTGTATGCTTGTACTACTTAAAGATCATGCTGATCAATACAATGCTAAAAATTACGTTTATGCACTATTTAACTTTATCCACAAGATGTTGATTATTTTATATCTTGAAATATAAAGCAGAAGCTATTTGCGCATCTTGAAAAATTGTATTTCCTGGACATTCGTCACGTTGTAAATTACCTCTTCAATTTATCGGAAAGATTCGAGCAGTTAATGGAAATTAGTACAGGTAGTAGTAAACAGAGTTAAGCCCAGAAGGATTAGCAAAGGATTGACCACATTATGGATGTAATGGGCATGTGAGTGGTGAGTGCAGAAGCAGCGTTGTTTAGGATTTTCGGATTCGTTTCAGTGTGCTGAAGATCCGAAACTGTAATAAAAAACAAATGATTTCAGCAACTGCCTTTCATTGGTCGAAAGAGTTTAGTACATTATTGTTTATTGATCGTCTGACAATGTTTTCCTCGTTCATTGTTTTCCTTCAGTCGCACTGTACGTTCTCTGTTCAATGCTATGGACATTCTGGATGAGTTCCAGTATTCGAAAGGTTGGAATTGTGGGAAGAGGACTTTGTAAAGGCTTAATTGGCCTGACTAGTCCATAAGTGCCAAGTAATGTATTTTTATTTGTAATAAGACCTAAATAAAAAAATAACAAACAAATAATTCTTTGCGCACATCCAATATGACCATATTCCACATTTTTCAGTATTGATGAGATTATATTTGGGAAAGAAAGCTTAATTACACTTTTGGTTGAGTATAAGGAAATATTCCATGGGACAATGCTGGTATTACCACGAAAAGATGTACAACAGTGATAAAAGCATTGTATGACTATTCCAAAATATACACGTAATGATAAAATATTACCTTTCCAATACATCAATCATAAAAAGAAGTTAGACAAGATGGTTTCGGAAAAACAATATTTCCTTGTGAATTTTGTCTATTCAACAATCGTTCATTCTTTTTACAAAGGGTTTTGATAAAGTTTGATAAAAAGACATTATATTCAATGAAAGACACTGTATCAAAGTCAAAGCATTCTTCACAATTGTAAATATCATAAAATGAATGTTTTATTGTCTGTTGTTTAACGGCCTCTGAGGGAAAGAGACAATGCAGAAAGCCTAACACAATAAACATAATGATGATAACCTTGAACAATTGCAAATAAATTTGGTTTTGTCACTTTCATTACCTTGTAGTAAGGCCGACGACATTTCTGATTGTGAAAATTAATGTGCATTTAAGGGGTATAGAGTGGGTGTAGTGAATCAGGAGTGCATTTCGTGAAATGAGTTGGAATCAGCCTATTCACTCTGGTTTGCCTTCTTCTGGCAGCATACATATGGGTGGCCGATTTTCTTAATGTAGACTTATAGGTTAAAGAAACATTTTTCGCTTTCCACTTTTAATGTAAATCGAATTAATGTTATGAAATACAGGAGTAGTAGCAAAATAAAGCCACACCAGTTAGAGCAAGCCCTCCGCTATTCCTAAATATTAATATATCCATTTTGGTCCAAGTGTGACGCTCCCAAGGCCTCAATACGTATGAAGACATGTACAGAAGCATGACAAGCAACCGACCCACCAAGATGCTGGTATTACCACGAAATATACGAATAGCGGGAGACTCGTGGTTAGTGTGGCTTTCTTCTTTACTACTCCAAGCTCCCGCCTTCTTCAATTTTTAGACAATGATTTTCTTCTTAAAAAAACAAAACTCAGTATTCATTTCATTTGGTAGAGGTTATTTTCTGTCCAGACATTTTACACTCGTGAATATGCGCTTGTTTTTACATGGACATAAACAGTCAAAATTGATTAAAACGATTCTGAAGGAATCGAGCATTTTGGTTGTTAGAAGCTGATTATTGTTACAAAAGGTTAAGGTAAATTTTGTAACAGTCTGCATCTTTTATACAAACACTTACTTAAACGTTTGTTAGAAAATTCGAAAAATTGAGGCCATAGTCCTAAGTCCATAGTCCTAAATATTGAGTCCATAGACATAGAACAATTTCTGCGCATCTATGTGATACTTTTTAGTTTCTCCATTTACTAATCTTCAGTTTATAAAACCCTTTCTTGAAATTGTAAACTTTTTCCTCTTTTTTTGAAACATTGTTTCAATACCCTGAGTGTTTCGAGACTTGCAACAGTCGCATGGTTAAGAAGTGACTAAAATATCACCCTTTCTTCAGGTGTTCAGCAGTGCTCTATGCTTCGAGGAGCCTCACGAGCAGTTCAATTCTTCATATAGTTTAAGAATTTAGAGATAAGTGGGCACACATGAAGCGAAATATTCTTGTATTATCAATTGGTCGCTACAGCCGACTCAGTGCATTGATCAAATGATGCAATAGATGTCGCTGAATGCAATGCGTCGTTACAAGCAATACAATAAACGGATGTTCGTTTAAGGTGATTATATTGGTTTCTTGGTGATGTGTTTTGGCAACATCCAAACAAAAGAATTGAAAGCGTTGTCTTGGCCAACAATATCGCATCCAAACAATCGAAAGCTCTCTCACAATAAATAATAATGTTTGCCAGGACCACGTTTCTAATCCTATTTTAAGGTGAGCATATAGGATTCGGCCGGGACGTACGATTTTAGCGGCCATGTCTGATAAATCGTACAAATGGACGTTATAGAGTGACGACGTATATATAATCAAAAATGTTTATTACGATTTATAAACATTTTTGACTGTAACTGTGGAAGAGCATATCAGACAGAATTGAAGGTTTTTTGTGAATGATTATTGAACATAATTCAACGCTTTTTTAGTTGAGGCCAAGCCAGGTCCAGAGGAGCCGCTATGCCGGAGGAGTGTCCGGAATGGAGACTTGGAAAAGTTCGAAGAAAAGTGTTCGGAAATGTGAACATGCAACATTACAACCAATGAATTCAAGCACTATATTTTATTATATACTTTCTTAAATAAAGATTATATACGTAGTATGTTACTATCTTGTGACTATTATTTGTTTTCCTTTATTTCAACTGTAATTTTACAATAAACAGAATTAGTTTAGTTGTTGCCTAATATGTTGTAGCACTATGAATTTAACCAATTAGAGCCAATAGTGGAGTAAATGGTAAACTGGTATTTCGCCAAACAGTTTCGAACATAAACTATTAGAAAAACAGTTTAATTGTTAAGGGCGCAAACCTTCATCGGCGTCGCGCCGCTGTCTGGGTGCCGGATGGGGAGGGCGTGGCTAAGGCTCGCCTGGAGACAATCCTGTGGTCACGGGGGGTTAAAAGCTCTTAAGTCAAACTTTTGGCGAAATTGGGTTAAGAACTGAAACTACAAGTTAAGTCATTTCGATAAAACGACCGAATTCAAATGTTGCCTCCTTAACGTGAAAAAAGCGTGAGCGTAAGAAAAAAAACGTTGGCTCATTAATCTAACCCTTGTTTCTCCAAACTAAGATTTTGACTTGAGAACTTTACTCCGTGACTACAGAATCCTCTCCCCCTTTCCTTTCAGATCGCGTCGGGGGCGGAGGCGGGGGCGTCCAACAAAACGCCATCGCGCCGCGCCGGGCATAGTGATGGCAAATTTTACCAAAACATCGATACATCCATGTTTCGATACATCGCTGAAGGGTTTTCAATGTCTATACAAACATCGACAATAAACCATCGATGTTTTTAATATAGATTAATAAAGATGCTATTTTTCCTACCCATTTTTAATATGGTGAAAATCGTGCCTGTTTGTAAAGCTGGTCATACATTACACGTTAGCGTGGGTCTTCCCTGGATTCAGTGGAGTGAGTCGGGTTCTGGTTTATACTTGTTAAAACGTTGTGAGGCGTCATTTATAACACTACTGTCGATTCAGGCAAATGACACACCAAGCGATAATACGAGAAACTCATAACACGAGAAATTCCCAAACTTTCTCAGATTGCACACGCGAAATGTGCAACGTGATAAGGCAATGAACAAAATATCGATTTTGCTGTGGGTTGCTATACACTGTGATATTGCTGTGGATTGCGTTTTTATATTTAAAAAAAAATTGATGTTTTTGCAAGAAAATATGGATGTGAAGAAAACATGGAAAGCAAAATCTCGATGTTCATATATCGATGTTTCTGGTGGAAAACATTCAGTTCTTTTGCCATTCCTAGCTGGGCAGCGCTATTTGGGGGAGCGAGAGAGCCTAGGGAGGAATGCCACTTCCCGCGACCGCACGGCGGAGAGCGCCGTGGAGCTGTGGCGCGACATGTGCCCCATACGCCGAGTGACCGGGGCGGGGGAGGGGGAGGGGGAGTTCCACGTGTGCGTGCGTCGCCGGCATGTGGCCGCCGCCCTCGCCGACGTCCCTCCGTCCGCGTCCGTCCGTCCGTCCGTCTCCGGGCCCAAGGCGACGCCGCTCCATGTGTGACTGAGCGCAGACCACAAGGTGCACAAAGAAGCAGTGGCAGTGGACGAGTTAAATTTAATTCCAACATTCACCTGGTATTCATCTGAAGAACGACGAAAAACTACCGTTCAGAGCAGTCGGCTGCTAGAATTCTCTTGCAGACAGCGCCTGAATTCGTGCGAGCTGTGAAGCGAGTGTCGAAAGTCCACCTCAGTCCAAACGCGAAACCTAGCACATCCCATCAGAGACGCTGTTGATAATGCTGCTGATGAGCCGTGTCAGCTTGCTTCTCAGCCAGTGGCGGTGGGTGAGTAAATTGAAAGGGGTTGCAAAAGCAATAGCCGTAAGGAGGGGTCTCCCTCTCCGATATTTCTCGATCGATTAATGGATACAATCATTAAAAATTGTTCATGAACGAAAAATGATTCGTTCAATTCCAAGGAAGTGACTCATCAGATGAAAAGTAACGTTTCGGAGTGTCGTATTGGGACTGTTTTTACTTACAGAGCGACGGAGACTTCCTCTCGGAGTTGGGTGACGCGATAGCTCGATAGTGCTGCGCCAAGAGGAGTTCTATGTGTGTGAATATGCTTGGATGAAAGCGACCAATGAAAACACAGAAGCGAAGTCACGTGGTACCCAAAGGTCTTGGAAAGAGGTCTGAACGAGGTGTTGTTTCGAAAACGTGAACAGCGATGTAGCCACATCAGTTCGTCAATGTAATACTCTTAGGGAAATTATAAAAAGAGAAGAAGACGAAAGTCATACTATTAATGAGATTGTAACGAAGTTAATATTCTATATTGTTCAAATTTTTGGGTGTTGCATGAATCTGTGAACCTTATAAAGAACCTCCCCTGCCAAGAAGGTCTGACACGGTGTCTTTCAGGAACGAATAAATATAAAGACATGTATAGAAACATGATAAGCACTACACTCACCAAGATCGAGATATTCTCATTTACGAATAGCGAGAGACTCGTTGTGGCTGGTGTGGCTCTTCTTGTTACTCCCCCAAGATCCTATCTCCTTCAGATTTAGACAAGATTTCCTTTTAAAGGAAACAATTCAGTATTCATTTCACCTGGTAGAGGTTATTTTCTGTCCAGACGTTACACTCATGAATATGCTCTCGTTTCGTGTCGTCATATTCCTAAGCTAGCGCAAGGCGAGAACTCTTGTCACTGTCACCTGGAGGTTCTAGGGTTCTATCACTGACGGCGGGAACTTTTTGTAATAGTTTCTCCAGTTCGAATTCAGCTTCGATGTGGAGAATTCCATCGTTCGGTTGCTCTCTTCGGCAGATTTCCGTGGTTTCTTTGCAGGCGGAGCAGTATCCTGACAAAAAGGCCACAGATCCCTTCGTCAATATCCTGTGTCCTTCAAGAACCTCAAATCCTTCTCCAAACCTAACGATTTCTATGCTGCACATTCAAAGGCCGCCCGCCCTGGGCCCACTGTGCTGCCAGAAGGACGGGCATGGGCTCGTGTGCGCTTCCGAAGAAGCAGCCGAGCGCTGTTCCACGAAGCAGAAATTGTCGAGGAGCCGCCGCCGCCAGCCGCCGCCGCCATCGCCGCCCAGGACAAAAATCGCGTGTCCCTCGCGAGGAGAGGTGGGGGGAGGGGGGAGGGTCGGTCGGACCAGACCCGCCCGCGCCGCGGCGCCAGAACACTCTCACGCTGCTGGCTGAGCACTTGAAAGCCCGCTCTCCGACCCGAAGCCACTCGCTCACATTCCTTCGCTCAGCCCAACGCGACGGAGGGTCCCGCAAAGGTGGCTCAGGGCAGCAACTGATATCACTGCAATGCCTCTGGCCGGGAGGTCCTAGGTTCGATTTTCGACGGTGCACCCGAGGGACCACCGCCTATGTTAGCGCAAGGCGACAACGTTTGACTCTGCACCGTAAATCAATTGTTCAAAGTAACGAGGGCATCAATTGATGTCACTGCAGTGCCTCTGACCGGGAGGTCTTAGGTTCGAGTCCCGACGGTGGCAGGATTTTCGACACTGACTTGTCACCTACGTCGAATTCAGTCGCTGTCTGAAGGAAAATTTTAGCGACCGGTTGCTCTGAGAGGCAGTTTTCCGTGGTTTTTTTTTTTCGATCAACGCCAGGTGAATGCCGGAGAGGTATCCTAAAAAACGGGTCGCGGCCCGCGCGCAATCTTTCCTTTCCCTCCTTGTTCTGTTATCACCCCCTTAAACAGACACAACTTACCCAGAGCTGACCCATCATGAGCGATGACACGCTGGTGAGAAATACCTATCCAAACGGATTACAATTAGATTTTCGCGTACAAAATTCATTTATCTCCTCTTCATCTGCACCAATCTTAAGCATCTCCGAGACAGCATTAATCCTATCGTATGTGCAAAGTTACAGCTAAAAAGAACCTTACACAGGGATTTTGGACCACAGATCGAGAGCATAAATTCGAGCTGGGAACATTCCAATAAAATTATTTGGTTGTAGCAAATATCTCATGGTAATCCATTATGGAAGAAAAGGGATCATCATCCACAACAATCACAGTTATAATTTTATTTATTATAACATGCCCAAAGTTAACTTTCGGGAAACAATTTCCCATCTTCAAAGAGAAAGGAAAAAACGAGATATTAATATAAATAAATGGATGAAATAGACATAAAGCAAAATTACGCAATAAAATTGACAAATGAAATGAAATAATATAAATGAAAATGAATAAAATGAAAAATGAAATAAATGAAAAAATATAAATAAGATTCCAAGACTTTTCCTCCTTGTACTATTGAGTAGGGAGGGAAAGTAAAAATAGTATTTCAAATAAAAGCATTACCCATGGAGAATATTTACCTGAGACCACCCCACGTCTGATTTTCGTGGCAAGGGGGTCTGTGTGCGTGCGCGTGACTTTGGCTGGCGCGCGCACGCTGAAGATAGCGTCACTCGTGCATAAGTCGCCTTCCATCACACGGCCCCGTCCACACCCCATAGGCAGCCGCCCGGAAGAGCCAAGGCCCCCAAGAACGGGCCTCGAATAATCACAGAGCTCCGCCAGGGGGCGTGTGCTCTTCCCGCACGCGGGATATCCATATTTAACGCACCCGACTTCAATTACTGCGGAAAGAGCTCAATTCGAGCGCCATTATAATTTCAGTTTCGTCCTTCCTAAACGGCGTGTCTGAATGGATGTGGAATGCACTGGCCGCCGGAAACCTATTGATTCAGGGCTACGTAACTCTCTTTATGCCGCAACAATCATTTGAACATTGACTACGCTATTCTTCGGTGTGAGTGCACGTTATGTAATGGACACATTCTCAAAATCGTGTGTATAATACATTTGAACAACGAAGGACAATATCCAGCCAAAGCAGAAACGAAAAGAAGAATGTTTCTGAGAGCATGTGGAACCTCGTACGTATTAAAGGGAAAATAACTTACTCGGCTCAGTTCAATACCTCAATAGCTAGACCGTTACAAATAAAATATTATGAGAATAGCAAACGTTTTAACACGAAATATTTAGAAAGCGTTTATCAAATAACTAGAACATTACCTTTTTTAAATACTAGAAGCGTTATATTTTTCGTTGGTTAATTATTCATTGGTCTTTTCCACAAAGTTGCCATAATTGAAGAAAATACTAATCTTCAAACGTATATTACATTGATGGTTTCCACTCCATATTTTCCCACGGTATTTTCCAGCTATTCCCACGGTATATCAGGTATTCCCACATCTCTTTCCACACTTATTTCTGTTTTCTATTAATTTAGTTTTGAATAATTAATTCCTAATCGTATGGCCTTGTTCCTAATAGATAACTGCTAAAATTTATAGGTTAAAGTATGTTTGAAACTTCATTCTGCAAGATGCGATGTTATGGATTCCTGTACACCATTCGTTGGCTGACACCTCCTATCCACATAAACTTTAGTAACATTAGTACACGGAGAGGATTCAAAAACTTGTAAGGACTGAATAGTTGTAAGTAGTATGTGTAATTTATGTCCACATGCATAACGAAATAAACTATTATCGGTAAATATTTCTAATATCTTCTCCTTTTAGTAAGGTACCTTTTAGTAGACATTCACTATTGATAAACTAAACAACTTTCTTTAATTATTCAAATTTCTGGATAATTGAATCAGCCTTGTAAGGCAGGAATGTTCTTGATCTTTCGCCCTCCGGTAAATCTACTGTAGTTAACATTTGAGATTTATTTTCCTGATGGCGTGTTTAGAAATTAGTATTAACTGCGGACAATTACAGTTAGGTGCACTTTTTAATACGATACTTGTAGATCTCCTTGTTGCTACGTTAGAAATTAATGTTTTCTGGTGTTTTCATGTCACGTTCATTTCAGACTAATCCTTTTATTTTCAATTCCCGAAATCTCATCAACGTTCATTAATCAATATGAGGTTACTTAGGGTTCGTAAGCTGTGAGTATTACGATATTATCAGATATGCTCGGGTACATTTATGTAAATTTTGTGCAGCAAGAAATTATTTATTTAATCCACAATATTAAATTTTTAAATGACTTTATTTGTTAATGACTGCAAATCACGTTAATAAAAATATTTTGGACCTTTTTTAACATGTTTTTTATTAAGTAGTCAATGTTATATTTTGTCTGCCTCAATTTTGTTATTATAACTACTAAATAAATGTGAGAATAGCTAATTATAATACAAGTGGTAAAAATGGTAATATTACTTGGGAGTAGGAAAAGTTGAGTGACTCGGCGTATCGGCGCCGTGTGGCAATCCTATGAGAAAAAAAATCTCTTTTACCACGTGTGTCATACATTATTTTTAGACAGCCTTGTTGACTTTCCTTTTATTTTAATTCAAATATACATCTCACTTGATTCCGAACCATGTTACATCAAAGTCAGTTGTAGCTGATACTATTTTGTTTTCTTTGTTGCTTCACAGTTGTATCTGAACATTTGAGCATCGTCTCACTTTTAGAACTAGCGTTTAAAAAGTTGAACTTTTTAGCACTCTGTGCCAGTCCTAACAGTCACCGCTTTTACTAGTGACTGTCGGAAATAATTATTTATTATACGTGTAGTAAATGTGATTTATTATTTTGTAAATAGGTCTGATAGCAACAGGAGACCGATAAGCCGAGTAGACGAATTCTAAGAGGAAAATAAAATCCTTATTACCACGTGTCATGCACTACTTTCTAGGCAGCCTTACTGACTTTGATTTTATTTTCGGCATGTAATTCACTTAATGTTATATTAAAGTCAGTAGAAGCTAATGTGGTCAGATGAAATTATTAGGTTTTCTTTGTTGAATTTACAGATTCTTCTATTTGAGTATCGGCTCATTTCAGTATGTAGTACAAGATGCCTGAAAGAATCGCTTTCACTAGATTTTCAAATTTCTAGAGCCGACCAAAATTAACATAGAAGGACTTTATTAAAAAATAATTAATAAAATACAGACATTAAAAATATTTGTAAGTGACAGAAAATAATGGGAATGTAATATAAATATTTAACATTCAATAAATTCCTGTGTCCCCTACTCATTGCATTTTATTACTGGTGTATCTACTCCAACTTCTAGAGAAACAAAACAAGTGTTCTTGGTATTAGAGAAATCAATTATCATTGTGTTAAATTGAAAATTTTACCAACTGGTTAATACAACACGACCCTTCCTTCTCATTTTTAGGTAGAATCCCGACTTCTTTGGTTTTATTGCGGCCTTGTTCCAGGCGGTGTTCTTGGTGAATGACAATTAGTCGTTTTATTAATTTACGACGTCTTTCTTCTCGTGCAAATGGCACGTCGAATTTTGATGAGCTTTATGAGCCACGTTTTAGGGGCGAAACGTTTTATTTCCTGCCTCAGTGTTTGTTTAATAGTATTTTCGTGCGGACTGCATAATGACTTGGTTTATAGTTGCGTGGGCTCCGGCCAGTTGTTTCTTGCAGCACACACGCAAATAAAAACCTGTCACACGTCTACATGCGTATTTACTGACCGCGCAAGGTCAGTCTTATCTCGAGAAATTGATCAAGTCCTGTATTACTGCATGCGGCGAAGTTCAGGACAAATAAGAGAAAATGAGTAAATGATCGGTCTTGAAGTGCACAGATAAGACAACAGACACGTCAGGCTTCACAGGCAGAGCGCGTGTGGAAAAAGTGAATTTCCGGCCTTCGCATGTGTTTTGTGTCCCTCTACAGCTTTCAATTACTTCCGGAAAATTTATAAATATATTTACTAATCATAAATAACTTACGTGATATTTATACAATGCTGCCATTCTTTTGTTTGTTCTAACTTATTTAAAAAAGTGTTTAATTACTGAAGGTTAAATTCCATACAACAATCTTGAAAAATCATTAGAAAATAGTGTAGGCCGATTTCCATTAAAAATGATTTTCATTAAATATTCTCGAAAGGGACAAAGATTAACTTCTTCTGTTTTACCCATTGTAAATTTGTTGTTTTCAAAGTTAATAAGCCAGTCATTCTATATTAGGTAAACCAAACTGGAAGCAAATATTATTTCATCCATTATTTCTCATGATATATATGAGCATATATGTAACTCATTATTGTCTGTATAGATTTTAAAATGAACTATCTTTCAGAGTTTCACACCAGTTGGGCTTTACAAGAAAAAATATTTTTCAAATATTTTTAAAAATGTACAAAGAAACTAACGAGAACACGGCCAATGAAATAGTAAATTATTATGAACGTTTTATAGAAATGGAATATCTCTATATGTATTAATGTCAAGATGAATAAGGTTACCATTTCATGTTTTCGTATTGCAACTGAAAAGTTAATTTCTTATCAATATTCGAATTTCAGCAAGCGTATGAAATATTAAAATATTTGAAGATATGGTAAATTGCTATTGAAGAGATGTTTCATACGAACAGATAGATTTAAGTCTATCTGAAGAAACGTAGAAATGTTGTCACTAGCTAGAGCAGAGAATAAATGTGTTATTAAAGAGGTAGTTTCAGAATATCGTGATAGGATCGTCGGAAGGCTCAAATTATAGTAGAAATCTATACATCGTGTAATCCGAGAGAAGTATGACGTACATTATTCTGGGTTGGTATTTATCTATTGCGCTTCGTAAGGTCGCATTTTAAGTCATGCCATGCGACAAACTACGTATTATTATTATTGAGGTTGAAATTGCAAAACGCATTACTTAAACATACCAAGAAATGGGAATCGATTGATTTCGTCTAGAAATGACTATAGCGTGACACTTCCGCAATTTCTCAATGATGGTCATGCGTGATATGAAGTTAAGAGTGTAGGCAATATTATGTTACAATAATACGATTACGAAACGCTAATGGACTTGGAGCCGTTTACCAGTCGCATTGCAACGGTTCACATGCATTCACCCAAACGGGGTCAAAGGCAGTGAACTTGCAGGTATCTTCCCGGCACAAGACTCCCGTTCTGAGGACAGCTAGCATTGCGCACACACCGTAATACGAGTAACCTAATGTGGCGACATGGCTTACGGAGATAATAATGAAATTATAATTCCGGCACGGAGACGGCAATTCAAAAGCAATTCAACACACACTTTCGACACACGTACGAGCACCCAAATGACACGCCTCCGCGGCGGGGGCGCTCGCGCGCGCGTGCGTGAGGGCGTGCGGGCGACGCGTGCGGGGTCGCTAACGACCCGCGGCACCTCGCGCCCCGCCCGCCCCGCCCCGCCGCGCCGTAATTTCTTTGTACAAGTCGTTGATGTGTTTGCCGCGCGCTCTGCCAAGCGTCCCCGTTGCGTCGGTGCACGCAGCACTCATCACGACCCCCCCCCAGTGCCGCAACCACGTCAATCGCAGGCTGGCACTATTTGCGCGTGCAGTGGTGGCACGATGTGGTTGAGGTCATTTGTATTTCCGCTCGCGTCAACTTTGCTCATTACATCCAGGAGCCAATCCAGAGACGAATTTTGGGAGAGGAAATTTGAAAATGTTTAGGTCGAAGGTACAGATTTTGTAAAACGTCATGCTGCAATACCACTGCTCATGCTGCAATACCACTGCTCATGCTGCAATACCATTTTATTCGTTTTAATGTTTATCCGAAAATGTTTTTGCTTGAACGTTTTGTGGCAAGTTAAAATTAATAGTTACTGAAAGATGTTAGAGGGAAATTTCCCTCCATTCCCTCCCGGTTACATGGGTCATTAGTCCTGTAAGTGTAGTGCATGTTAGAGCCTGGCGGGGGCGGTGGTTCTTCCGTTCTGGTTCGTCGCTTCCGGCGCCGACCTGCACGTCCGCTTGCGGGATTTCCCCCTCAAGATATCCCCCCCAGCGATGCATCCGGGATAAGCTGTAAGCCCCACTGCTCTTGCGACTTGTGTGGCAATAGAGTGCGTGTAAGGGTGTATATATGTGCAGTAGTGCTCAAAAAACCGCATCACTTCGCTCGTATTTGTAATTTGCAATGTAATCCTGAAAATAAACCTCTTGATGTGCAAAAGTCGAGTGAGTTATGAAGGTAATGGAATTAGAAACATCGTATAATCTTCATAAAATGTTACATGATTCCCTTTTCTGTGAGCGTATTGGATTAGAAAAATACAGAATGCCCATTTTCGTTAAGTGATGCAGTTTCTTTGAGCACTTAAGTGAAGGAAACACTTATGAGAAACGGATGACAACATGCATTTCGTGGCCCATTTGATAAATACTGTTCCGGCATTCACCAGACACTTGTCGGAGACACCACAGAAAATTACCGATCAGATCAGCCAATCGCAAAAATTCTCCTCCAGTGCCCGAATTCGATCCACATATGGTCACTATCGGGACTCGAACCTTAGCACCAGCTCCAACACTGTAGATGTCGCTGAGCTTCCGTCATTTCGTGACGGGATATTTTGCCGCACCTGTGTCCACCCCTGCGCGCAGAGTATCGACGTTCCGTCCGTCCCTCGCCGCGGGGCAGGTCGTTTTGTCCCCGGCGCTCTCACCTGCCGCCCCTCGGCACCTGCCGCCGGCGCTATCGGCGGCCCCTCCCCGCCCCCGCCCCGCCCCGCCCCGCCCCCACCGGCGCTTGCGAAATATTTGCCCGCTAATTCGGAGGAAATGGGGCGGGCGGCGCGCGGTCGCCGGCGCTCACACGCCACGCCGCTCCGCGCCCCGCCCACCACATTTCGCCACGGCGCACAGTGGTACTACGCCCCGACGCGCCACCACACCTCGACGCACCAACACGCCCCGACGTACCAAACACACCCCGACGCACCACCACACGCCGACGCACCACCACACGCCGACGCACCACCACTCCCCGACGCACCAACACACCCCGACGCACCAACACACCCCGACGCACCACCACACCCCGACGCACCACCACACGCCGACGCACCAACACACCCCGACGCACCAACACACCCCGACGCACCAACACACCCCGACGCACCAACACACCCCGACGCACCAACACACGCCGACGCACAAACACACACCGACGCACCAACACACACCGACGCACCAACACACCCCGACGCACCACACACCCCGACGCACCACCACACGCCGACGCACCAACACACCCCGACGCACCAACACACCCCGACGCACCAACACACCCCGACGCACCAACACACCCCGACGCACCAACACACCCCGACGCACCAACACACCCCGACGCACCAACACACGCCGACGCACAAACACACACCGACGCACCAACACACACCGACGCACCAACACACCCCGACGCACCAATGCACCCCGACGCACCAACACACCCCGACGCACCAACACACATCGACACACAATGGTTCAGTCCACCACGCCTCGACGCACCATCGTACCCCGACCCATCACCACACAGTGGTTCAATCCACTACATGCAGTCGCACCACCACACCCCGACGCATCACCACACTCCCACTCATCACTACACCCTGACGCACAGTGGTTCAGCTCACTACACCCGGACGCATCACCACACGCTGAAACACAGTTGTTTGGTTCAGAACACAGGTCACTACATCCCAACGCACGACGGTTTGCACCACCGCAGTCTGATGCCCAGAGTTTCAGAGCACAACACTCCAAGGCACAGACATCACATCCCGCCGCCCAGTGGTTCAGAACGCAACATCCTGGTGCACAGTGACTCAGACCGCTACAACCCGGCACAGACTGGCTCACACCTACTCCCCAAGACACAGTTTTTCGGAGAGAAACAAAGGCGGAAGAAATAAATTACATAATGATCCGCGTCACGGGATTTGAGGTGTACAAAAATAGTTCTTATGCACCAAGGGCGTAACGAGGGCTCTAATGATTGAGCGAGCCAAAGGCCGAAGATTTTTCTCTCCACTCGAGCTTTACAACCAGCCAATACCTGTTGCCCGCTTTAAACCAGTTTTACTTTTTACTCGATTTTCATGATTCAGATTTACTTACATACTAATATACTAGATACTGACTTTACTCGATTTGTTTTTTCACATTTTCCACCATTATTTCCTTTCATAATTTTCTCTAAGAGAACATGCAACATCGTTCAACTGTTTGCATATTTCCCTAGTAACCACGATCCCCGCGATCCAGGTAAATTATGCACTGTACATTTTTTGTCAGCTCCATTTGAAGGCAATAACAAACAACAACGTATCAGTAAAATATAAAAATATATTTAAATGTGCCAAAGTTTTGGAATATTCTATAATTTCCTTGTCAGGGCTACTAGATATAAACAAATAACAACACTCTTAATACTGATATGATCCTGAACATTATGAGATTGATCAAAAAATACCATCGTGTTTCTATCATGAAGAAGGAATAAATCATCAATGGATACCATAAGGCCTCATAAGAGGCCTGAGGACCGAAAATTTACAAACCTTTTCATAGAAGATCGTAGCGTCGATGTAATTGATTTCTCACATCCAAAGAAAATGTATACCATATGTAATACAGATTTTGAGTTTTCTCTTTTTAAATGTTTTGGTGCAAACTGTGGAATAGCTTCCTGAGAGTTGTTCTACCTTTCTTGCAATCCATAGATAGTGCCTTCCGTTTTTCCGGAAATGTCTGATTTTCATCAGTAATCTTCAACTTTCTGTCAAATGCCGAGCTCAGTCACTACAGACCCACGGCCGCTTCATGTCTAGTATAATACACACTTTCCTAAACTCGCATTTCCCTGAAGCTTCTCCTTCATGCCAATCGCCTGTCTGCTGGTGGTTGTTGACTTGGCCTGATGCATGGCCGAGTCAGACTAATGAGCAAGAAATGAGGGGAACAAAGCAGAACCCAGTTTCAATGACATAAACACGTTGATATTTCACTTAACGGTTTACCCATTCCCAGTCTTCACTTCGTTGAGGTACGGTAAATGATGCAACGGATAGATTGTAATACTAGCAACGTATAAGTTGGCGCCGAATTTCATGTTCGACCAAAGAAGGATAACCGCTACCTCCCGAGATATATCTTACCCTAGACGAGCACAGTAGATGAGGCACTCGGAATCAATGGCACATCAACGCATTTCAATGATGAATTGATTGATTGATTGATTCGTGTTTCCGGGCGCGTCAACTACTTTGTTCATTAGTCCTGTAAGTGTAGTGCGTGTTTTTTCTCGGGAGGTGGCGATGGTCTTTCCCGCGCTGGATGGCGAGATCTGGCGTCAACCTACCGTCGACTAGCGGGGTTTCCCCTCAACCAGGTATCTCCCACCAGCGGGGCACCACCCAGCCGGGACAAGCTGTAGGCTCCCGACCGGTCTCCCGGCATGTGTGGTAGTGTAGTGCATGTTAGTGTAAGTGTGTGTGTAAGAGGAGAGGATAGGACAAGGAAGTGGAAGGAAAGATCGCCCGCGGTCCGCGGCCCGTTTGTTAGGGTACTGCTCCGGCATTCGCGTGGTGTTGATCGGAGAAACCACGGAAAACTACCGATCAGGGCAGACGGCCGCTAGAATTCTCCTCCAGATAGCGACTGAATTCGACCTAGCTGACAAGTTACGAAAATCCTGTCGCCGTCGGGACTCGAACCTAGGACCTCCCGGTCAGAGGGACTGCAGTGACATCAGGTGCACTGAGCCATCACCACCGCACCTCCAGTGCGGTGTTTGTGGAAGCGCTACTTTCTGTACCTAGGGCCTCCAGTGCGGTGTTGGAGGACGCGCTACTCTCTGTGTCTAGGGCCTCCAGTGCGGTGTTGGAGGAAGCGCTGCTCTCTGTACCTAGGGCCTCCAGTGCGGTGTTGGAGGAAGCGCTACTCTCTGTACCTAGGGCCTCCAGTGCGGTGTTGGAGGAAGCGCTACTCTCTGTGTCTAGGGCCTCCAGTGCGGTGTTGGTGGAAGCGCTACTCTCTGTAACTAGGGCCTCCAGTGCGGTGTTGGAGGAAGCGCTACTCTCTGTATCTAGGCCTCCAGTGCGGTGTTGGAGGAAGCGCTACTTTCTGTACCTAGGGCCTCCAGTGCGGTGTTGGAGGAAGCGCTACTCTTTGTGTCTAGGGCCTCCAGTGCGGTGTTGGTGGAAGCGCTACTCTCTGTACCTAGGGCCTCCAGTGCGGTGTTGGTGGAAGCGCTACTCTCTGTACCTAGGCCTCCAGTGCGGTGTTGGTGGAAGCGCTACTTTCTGTACCTAGGGCCTCCAGTGCGGTGTTGGAGGAAGCGCTACTTTCTGTACCTAGGGCCTCCAGTGCGGTGTTGGAGGAAGCGCTACTCTCTGTGTCCAGGGCCTCCAGTGCGGTGTTGGAGGAAGCGCTGCTCTCTGTACCTAGGGCCTCCAGTGCGGTGTTGGAGGAAGCGCTACTCTCTGTACCTAGGGCCTCCAATGCGGTGTTGGAGGAAGCGCTACTCTCTGTGTCTAGGGCCTCCAGTGCGGTGTTGGAGGAAGCGCTACTCTCTGTACCTAGGGCCTCCAATGCGGTGTTGGAGGAAGCGCTACTCTCTGTGTCTAGGGCCTCCAGTGCGGTGTTGGAGGAAGCGCTACTCTCTGTACCTAGGGCCTCCAATGCGGTGTTGGAGGAAGCGCTACTCTCTGTGTCCAGGGCCTCCAGTGCGGTGTTGGAGGAAGCGCTGCTCTCTGTACCTAGGGCCTCCAGTGCGGTGTTGGAGGAAGCGCTACTCTCTGTATCTAGGGCCTCCAGTGCGGTGTTGGAGGAAGCGCGACTCTCTGTGTCTAGGGCCTCCAGTGCGGTGTTGGTGGAAGCGCTACTTTCTGTACCTAGGGCCTCCAGTGCGGTGTTGAAGGAAGCGCTACTCTCTGTATCTAGGGCCTCCAGTGCGGTGTTGGAGGAAGCGCTACTCTCTGTGTCTAGGGCCTCCAGTGCGGTGTTGGAGGAAGCGCTACTCTCTGTACCTAGGGCCTCCAATGCGGTGTTGGAGGAAGCGCTACTCTCTGTGTCTAGGGCCTCCAGTGCGGTGTTGGAGGAAGCGCTACTCTCTGTACCTAGGGCCTCCAATGCGGTGTTGGAGGAAGCGCTACTCTCTGTGTCCAGGGCCTCCAGTGCGGTGTTGGAGGAAGCGCTGCTCTCTGTACCTAGGGCCTCCAGTGCGGTGTTGGGAGGAAGCGCTACTCTCTGTATCTAGGGCCTCCAGTGCGGTGTTGGAGGAAGCGCGACTCTCTGTGTCTAGGGCCTCCAGTGCGGTGTTGGAGGAAGCGCTACTCTCTGTTCCTAGGGCCTTCAGTGCGGTGTTGGAGGAAGCGCTGCTCTCTGTACCTAGGGCCTCGAGTGCGGTGTCGGTGGCAGCGCCCGTGGGCCACTGTGTGCCACTGCCCCA
Organism: Acheta domesticus; assembly: GCA_031308135.1. Taxonomy (NCBI): domain Eukaryota; kingdom Metazoa; phylum Arthropoda; class Insecta; order Orthoptera; family Gryllidae; genus Acheta; species Acheta domesticus. The sequence goes on from JAHLJT010008756.1 coordinate 144,933,245, forward strand.
TCGAGCAGCGACGCCCCATCCATCACGGCGCCGCGGCCGCCGGCGCTGACAGTCATTGATGACGTCATTTCCTTCCAGGGGTTGTCCGGCGCGCGCGCATTCCGCCCCGCGATGCGACGCGCGATAGCGCCCCACAGCGGCCGACGCGGCCGACGCGGCGGGGGGAAGGGTAGATTATGTGGTGAAAAAAGCAGATGATGGGAGTGCATGCGGAAGTCAGCACATAAAGTCCAAAACTTACTGTACAAGCTGGTTCGATATTGGCTACAGGAATATTGCCACTAGGAATGGTGTGTGAGACAAAACAATGGTGATTATGCTTCCATTTTTTTTAAGTTGCCGATGACATTAGGTCATTTTTACCACCTCCTGCCTTATAAAATGCATATTTTTAATTAATTCGCGAACATCCTCAATGGGGCTCGTGGCCTTAGGAATGTGCTTAACACTGTTAAAAAGATTCAATTTATAAGGCAGGAGATGTAACAATGACCTGATATCATCGGCATCTTAAAAAAATCGAAATATGTTTGATTATTTTGTTTCCGAGCACGTAACGTGCTATGGACAATAGCTGCTTATGCTAATGTGGTTGCATATTACTTTATTAGGTGTTTTGTATACGTCGTGATGTGGTATTCGTAAAAGCAAATGTATTCATTCTGGAGTAACTATATACGAGGGGCTTTACTTGTTTTTGGGGGCTCCTAACTGGTTGATGAAATAAATGTTTATCTGTTGAAAAGTAACGTTAAGTATTACTCGACCGTTATCCGTAATTAGTACAAATAACAAGATATGTTACATCCCGGCAGGTGCCAGTGTTCTTATTCCTGTTGGCAAGTGAGGTTTGGCGCCGATCGACCCGTCGGTTAGCGTGGATTCCCCCGCCCAGATTCTCAGCCAGAGTCTGTCCCAACCGGGCCAAGCCCTAACTTCCCCACTAGTCTTCCAGTAAGTGTAGTGAACGCGTAAGAGTGTCTCTGTAAGTTTAGAAGAAGGGACAAGGGCTGGATAGAGAAGCGCGATGGCCCACTCGCCTTTCACCAGACTAGAGTCGATCGCGCTTTACTTCCTCCCCACTCCTCTCGTCGGATTAGCTGCGAGCCCCACTAGCCAGACACGCGCTGGATCAGGGCAGGCCGAGTGCCGCGCCCACTTCTGTCGCTGTGTGGCAGACGCGATACTACGCAGTGGAAAGCGACAGCAGCAGAGACAGCAACAACCTTTCAGACAGGGATGTTGGAAAAACGATATTCGGTTTTTAGCGCACAGGATAGTAGCCGAGGAAATGGCACGGAGTGATCAATGACAACAGAAACGTGAGGTTTTTATCGATGGATATGGACGTATGGCAGGATCTCCAATCGTTCGGTTATGAGAGACGACTTGTGACTGTTCCGGAACAGCGAATAATAAAGGGGCGATGGAAAACAGGTACAGAACTCGAGGGAACGGAGTGCGGCAGGCAACGGACACCTGCGTGAGGGGATAGGCGGAAGGTGTTCGCGATCAATGTTTTGGCAAATTCCAGAATCTGTCCTATCCGCGAATTAACTGGGAATGCTCACATTCAAATAGTCTGACCGGGACGTTCTGGGGTTCGAGTTCTGACGATGGTTGGATTTCGACACTAGCTACATAACTAGGTCGAATTCAGACGCTGTCCGGAGAATTCTAGCGGCCGGCTGCTCTGAGCGGTAGTTTTCCGTGGTTTTTCTGATCAACACTACGTGAATGTCTGAGCAGAACCTTAAACAACGGACCTCAAATCGCGCGTCATCTTTCCTTCCTCTTCCTTGTCCCATCTTCACCTCTTACATACTCACGCACACACACTCTCACATGCGTTACTCTACCACACTTGTCGGTGAGAACAGTCGAGAGCTTAGAGCTTATCCCGGCTGGGGTGTTGCCTCCGCTGGTGGGAGACACCTGGTTGGGAAAAACCCGCAAGCCGACATGAAGGTCGGGTCTGGATCACACCATCCAGAGGGGTCACAACTACCATCAGCTGCAATAAAACGTACACTACACTTACGGGTTAATGACCTTAACAGTTGACGCGTCAGACACACTAATCAATGAATTCAAAGTGGGGTTGATAATGTCCAAAGGAGAATAGATTCGAAGCATTACTTCGGGCTTGTTCTAGATGGAGTACACTTTAGCCGACACTAGGAGGCTAAGGTAGGTTAAGTACGTTTCGGTGATGAGAAATGGCAGTTATTATGTTATAAATAGCAACCAAACTACTGATGGAAAGTTTCTAAGTGTGATGAAAGAAAAGATGTATAATTTTGAATTTGACTATTTCTGTTTACACAACACGACCGAACCTAACCTAATCCCATTGTATGTGCAGCTTTCTTTCCAAACACGTCTCGCGAACTACCAAGACGTCTCCAACTCGACTAATCCCCTTACTCGGGAGAGCTGCTCGAATCGACAGCAGATTCATGGAGTATTAGGCCGACGGCGTCTTAGAAATCGCGCACCCCGCGCCGTCATCTTCCCTTGGCGAGTGGCCACGTGGGGTGGCGGAGTGTCACCGCCGTGTGGCAACCGCCAGCCGACCGCCCGGTGGCCGTCGCGGCCGCACCGCGGAGAGGGGAGGCCGCAATATGGATTGCTGCGCTGCGGAGTATTCCAGTAATGCGTTTGCTGGTTCGCGTCCCATGGGGGCGGGGGCGGCGATGGCTCGGCGGGGAGTAGACGACGGGAGGGCGCGGAGGCGTGGACGGGGGCTTGTTGATGAGGCGGGACCGACGGAAGTTGTGGTGGCGAGGACGGGGGGGCGTGGGCGGGGACGGGGAGGGGCAGGTGCGGCAGTGTGGGATCGAGGGCGGTTGTGGTATCGATGCTGTAGCGGGGACTGGGAGTGGGAGGAGTAGGGGAGGGTGGAGGGGCGGTGGGTGGGGGCAGCAGAGGTTT
>JAHLJT010008758.1:0-16113 GCA_031308135.1 Acheta domesticus
ATGAGGTCAAAAGCCGTATTAAATTTCGGAGCGGCCAGCGGATTAACTAGAATTTGATATGTGGTCCGTAAGCCTGGTAAGTTGGACAGGTCCTGCCTTAGTGGAAGGTGAATAAAAGGACTGAAATGTTAGCACGTAATCCATTTCTAATTTTTACTTACTGAGAAATGTAGATCTCAAAAACAGAAGAATTCTTATCGTCTTATAAAAAAATCAATGATTATTGGCCATCTGCAACATAAGGGTTGGAAGAAAACAGGTGCATAAAACACGAACGTTTGAACACGGTGCGTAGCGTCCTATAAAATAGTTTTGAAAAAAACAAATTCGTCAGATTTTTGCGTCTTTCAAACAAGCATGCTACCATATTAATGGCCGGAAAAATGAGTAAAGAAAGATTGAAATATGAATCTCTGGAAATTCGTGCTTGGACATGTAAACTGGATAGTGTTGAAAAACTAGTTTTGTCTTTCTTTTGACGTCTTTCAACCGGCAACACAATAATAGCCCAAAAAATAAGGAAAAGAGTGGAATATTCGATTTGGACATTTTTCTCCTCACATGTGCTTTAACCATGTAAACTGGACATGTTGAAAAAAAAAGTTTGTCTGCTTTTGACGTCAACTTACAACCAAAACACTGGCCCCAGAAATAAGGAAAGAAAGAATGAAATATAAAATGTGGACTTTTCTGATAATATGTGCTTGATCCTGTAATTCAAACATTAAAACATTTTTTGTATCCAGCATATAAACGACTTTTATGTTGCAAGAAATCGTTCATAATCGAGCGTTTATGGCACAAATGATGACGTATTATATTTTACGGCACGAATGATTGCGTCATCACACTTTCAGCCAATCGCAGCGAGAGAATCTGGGAAAGATAGAGGTAAACGGAACAGCCGACCACAGTTTTCTCCCACGGATGTCAAATACCCGGACATCGTAGAAAAGTTATTCGCAAAATTAAGTTTGATTCTCTTATAAATTTATAATGCTGTCAACAAAAAAAAGCGTACGCAACTCGTTTATAATGTCGCTTTGTTGCATTCGTACAAATTTGAAATGTCGCTCGTAACGTCGCTCGTTTCCAAAACATGTACTCATGCAATAAAGCTTAACATTATAAACTAATTGCATAAAATAATTGGACGGTGTTATACATCAACCGCGTAAGCGCCATTTTTGAGAAAAATGAGATATGGACGCCATTAGTTGCATTGGACCATGTTCTAAGTGTACGCAAAATTTTGGCGCCAAATCTGTAAAAATAGCCTTATATTTAATCACAAATGTAAACGCCATCAGTCATATCACGGATTTATGTTTCGCAACAACCGGCTATAAACCTAGATCTCGAATCTGCTGTTCTAATTTCACATTATGCAGGTAAACGCCAGATATTCCACTCATGTTTGCGTAGGTTGGCGCTTCAATGAATGAATAAGTAAATTACGGTGTTTAGAGCTGAAAATGTAATAAACCTTTGAACACGATTATCTCCAAACGTGTATGATGTCGCATAGCCGTCTGATGCATACACCGTCCAATTTAGGTCCTGAGTTTGCATGTTTGCAACCACCGTGCGCGGCTCCCTTGAGCACGCCCCTGAGGGAGGCATGAAGAAAAGATTCCACAATGAAAAGATCTCGCGCTGAGCGTTAAGAATTTCCGCCAACATGAGCTCTGCGTAGTCGCGCCCTCCCGTGCTGTCTGAATGCCTCCCGAAGGCTCCATTTACTGAGGCGGAGGAGGCGGGGAGCGGGGTTTTAGGAGGCCGTGGAGGCGGTGAAGGCTGTGCACACGGCTTTGAAATGCGTGGGACAAAAACAAACGAATACCAAAAACACAAGCCTTTTTTCTGCACTCGTGCATGGAAATCACTTCATTTGTTTGCTGTTTATTGATTGGAAAGTTGCACTTGCGGGATGCCTTCCCGAAAAGTAAACAAAACTCTACGTTGAGGAAAGTCAACAACGCTGGCATCTCACACATTGTGTATGATCCAATGATATAGATACTTGGGTTTCAATTGAGCTAAAAACAAACGAAAAAAGTCCGTAAACATTTTCATTCGTATGTAAAAGATTCACTGTCTTACTAGTTCTGTAAATTACTACTGGAAGACTTGTAATGCGTAAGTTACCAATTGCTTCAAGGAATAAATATTCACCCTTTGTAAAACACTCCTATATCAAGACGGCCGTAATTCCTGGAAGAAATGCTCTGGAATTTCACAGGAAATTGGGGGAAACTGTTGAGAATAATGCTCTTACACTCGCAGTTCGTCCCGTGCGTCGCTGATTCAGATTTCTAAGTGTCGTCGCCGAAACACTCTTGGCTACCTCGCTACTATCTGGTATATAAGGACATTATTCCTAACAGCTTCCACTAATTGTTGAATTCGAAGGCATTTTGTCCACGGAGAACGGCTGTCTTGATGTAAGAGCGTTGCTGGAAAAAATTACATTTCTCTCGCACAACGGTAGTCAGACAACTGATTTCACAATGCTCTGTGTCAAAGAGACACTCAAACAATCTTCCGTGGTTGTGAACACACACTAGAACTGCATTTCTTTCATGTAACAAATACAATTATGTGATCCGATAACATTTTTTTATAGAAAAAAATTGTTGCCGTGACTTCTGCCCCCAACTCTTGTCTTTAAAGTATAAGGGTGTTTTTAAACAATTAGAGTTTCAATATTTGAAGACAACTTCATTTATTTTTAAATAAACTACTCGTAAACATATCTACCTTTGCAATACTGCATCGCGCTTAGACTGACATAATAAGACTGTATATAAGAAGTTTATTTATAAATAAATGAAGTTATCTTTAAAATATTGACGCCCTCAATTTTGATTAAATATATGCTAGACAACTAATGTATTATACAAAAACTACAAAGGGTTTTCATTTAGAAAACCTTTCGAGCTGTCTGTTCAACCAAATTTCGTAACTTTTTCTTTCAATGAAAGGTAGTGGGCTGTAGGTGTGCCCTCTCGTGCTCTTATTAACATGTTTTATTGTATAAACACTAAATGTTAATCATATGTAAAAATTAATTAAATGATCTCTTACCTGTCGCCATTTGTTTTATTAATTCGTTTTGTGTGTGAGTTGCATTCGATATATTTAAAGCAGCTGTCTTGCACGAGCTTGACAAGAGCAAGCTTGTGTGAGTGGTTTTAGTTAGACAAACGAAACAAAGGGGGTTTGATAAATGCAAAGAGAAGTGATTGTGTAAAAACCCATAAAATTTTAGCGAGTTTCCACTAGTTCATAATTAACAATTTGGAGTTGTGTTTTCGTATTTCTACTTATGCCATGGATGGTGCGTGTCCGACGATGCCCTGAGCGACCTTTGCGAGTCCTGGTTGGGGAAAACCTCTCAAGCCGACGAAGGTGCCGAATCTCGCCATCCGTCGGGGAATATCATCGCCACCTCACGCAATGAAACGTGCACTACACGTACGGGACCGGATATTGGCAGTTAACCAGCGCCCGGAAACGCCAATCAATCAATTGAACATTTGAAATTATTATATTTATTATTTATTATTATAATTATTAATAATTATTATTGATTATTTATTATTAATTATTATAATTCATATTATTATTATTAATTCACGTGTGGGCCACTACTGACCACGCAACACGTTTCTCTGGGCCCAGTCGTATTCTATCCTGGAGAGATCAATCTTTATGGGGATCAGCCTTTCCGCCGCATAGGTTAAGACAAGGTTGTTAGCCTTGAATAGTCTATTATGAGGTGATAGGATGTTGTTATTGTATTATTATTATTATTATTATTATTATTCACACAGTTTTACAATGTATAAATACACAATTCTGTTTCCATAATTCCAATTTATCAAAATAATCTAATGCACTTTTATTGCCTTTCTCCACTTGCCACTATCTCTCCAGTGGTCGTCGTTAAGACCTTTTACATGTGAAAATGTTATTATCATAATGTCGAGGAATTGATAATAAATCGCTTGGCGCATATATGGCCCACTGTCCTGAAGGGCGGATGTCTCCAATGCAGCACCCGATACCCCGCCGGCTACCAGTGTCACGTGGCTCTCACGTGGGAAGGGAAAAAAAGAATTGAGCACATCGGTGTGTGAATCAGTGAATGGATGAATGCAAAGGGCGGTGGTCCCGTTCGTTTTTACTGCACTTCCTTCCCCCGTCGCTCCTTGACCGTTCGCGCGCCGTCCTCTTTGTTTGCCTTTGTTCGCATCACACGGCTCGATTTTGCTTGGTCTTTCTGCGCCTCTGTCACTGGATTCCTACTTCCGTCTTCGCAGTTGTTCTCCGGGACAATAACCCAAGGAAAGGAGAATGTGATTTCTTTTCTTCGAGAAATCAGAGGTAATACTCTAGGTAATCCTGGGAGGCCTTCAAAGTTCAGAGTTCCTGAGATGATGATGATGATCAAAAAGACGAAGAAGAAGAAGAAGAAGAAGCAGAAGGAAAGAAAATACAAATGCTCTAGGAGAAGAAAGGGAAAAAACGTATGTAGAAAGATACCTGGGTGCGATAAATTGCTGCTACATTCAGGAAAGGAAAATGATTTATACAAACGCATGGAAAATATTAGTTATGATACATAATGAAGCCTTAATCTTTGTGTTCACTACGTTTCTCGTAGAATGAACCAGTGTATAAAGTACAAAAATTTTAGGTAACGTTACCAAAATAAAAGTGGCTTAAAATTATTTATTAGGGAATAAAGAAACAAAAGATTTGGGAAGGGTTAGGATCAACCCTGACTATTTTGGGATGGGAAGGTGTTTCAACCTAAAATCGATGAACTCAAGAGAGTAAAAGTTTTTAATTGTGGGTGCTCTGAAGAAAGCAGGAAGGAGATTGTCGAAAGAATGAAGCAATTTTGCGAGAAGAAAAATATGAAATAATGTAAATCTGGCGTTAAAAACGAAGTCATGAAAGGCGACTTAAAATAATCGATTTAAAAATGTAAGTTAATTTTCAAGCTGATAAATTCTTTACTATCGGAACGCTTATTTTGTCTTGTAGAGTACAGTAAATTTCTAAACTGCAGCACAGCAGTCTTCTAAAGAGCTGACTTTGAGTTAGTTTAATGGACCAGACTTTTAGTGAAAACAAATTTTATGTGAAATGATTTTTTTTATATTCCATGTAAGTCAGTCTCCTGCTAATACATAGGTTAAATATTTTAATATTCCCAAAAGAAATTGTATATTATAAAATGTGTGCTTTTATTATGAGTAGAACCTTTCATTTTGCATAAAATAGTAAAAAAATACTTTTATTCTGACTAAATTAGAGGCACGAAAACTATTCTAATTGAGCATTGGAAAATGTAGTCAAAATATTTTCGGTAGGGACTGAAGGCCATACTCAAGGGTGGAATGGAATTCTTCGTTACCGAAGGTCTTTCGGCTTCAATGAAAGGAGTCCGACGATGAAGGATTTTCGACATCAGCGAGGTATAGTTAAGACGAATTCAACTGCTGCTTGGAGGAGAATTCTAGCGACCGGCAGCTCTGATCGGTAGTTTTCTACGGCCAATACCAGGCGAATGCCGGAGTAGTGCCCTAACGAACGGTCCAGAGACCGCGGGCAATTTCTCATTCCTGTTCTCTCTTCTTTCATGCGCGCACACATACATACATACATGTACATACACAATTACATTGCTATTCATATCGTGAGTCCAGTCAGCAACTTAGAATTAGGACGGTTCGCCGCTGTGTGATCCCTGTATATGGGAGAACCCGCAAGCAGTTATGTAGGTCGACGCCAGATCTCACGCTCCTCGGTAAGGAATATCGCCACAACCGCCAGAATACATTAACGACACTTACGGGAATAGTTCGTACAGCAGTAGCCGTGCCGGGATATAATTAATACTTTTCGCCAAAAAAAGAGGCACGTAGACATACCGTTGTCATTCTACGGCCGTTATCGATGTGCAAAAGCAGACGCACAATTCAATAAAGTCCTCTCCCGTCCGATCTGTGCCACATTCTCGTACCGACCGCGAGGATCCCACTCCACGGCCAGCGCTGCCCACTTCCTGTGCCCCAGGGGCCCTGGCGTGCCCGGCTCGACTCCACCCAGCGGGCGACTCTTTCCCCCCCTCTTTCATTCTCCACAGCCCTCTTCCCCTCCCCTCCTCCGCCCGCCCCCACTCCGTTCCACGCCGCCCGCACCTGTTCCGCTCTCCATTAAGTGGTGGCGGCCGGGCCTTCAGCGGATGGCGGAGGAGGGGGATTTGCAGTGGGGGGCGGGGGCCCGCCCGGGCCCCCATTATGCGCCCGCTGCCCCGAGTAAATAAAGCGGCGGGGGGCCCTCGGCTTGACAGCCCGGACCCCTGCTCGAGTGCCCTTCCGCCCGGGCCGGCCCCCTGACCGGGCACTGGGGCGCGGGGCAGAAGGCGACCGCTGCGCGGCCAAAAGTCACGGAACGACGCTCAAGCAAATAACCGTTATTATTTTGGACTGTTACGTTATTGCTTTCGATGCGGAGCTCGCTATACCCTGCATAAAGGCCCATTCACAATGCAGACGTAAACATAAGCATAACGCGTAGACGTAAACTGTAACGTGATTGATAGACTGAAGTAATCACAATGTCCAACATAAGCGTAAGCAAAGATTTTCAATTTTCCGTGGGTCATTCTAGTTATTACTGGTCGGATGTGAGAATCTATATTATATATATTGAATTTTTGTGAAACGTATGCACTGTGGCACAACAGCTCTTTACGAGCCCAGGACTACCAGCGGCGTCTCGGCAATGCGGCCATGTGTTGGGTGAGGTTAGGTTAGGTATTTTAATTTCAATAAAAATTAAAACTTAATGATACTTCTATGAATACTACAACAAAACTAAACTACGAAAAGATCGTACGCTACAAAACAACGCAGAAACCGTCGAAAATCAACCAAGCAATTTGAAAAACAAGTATTTTGTTCGATCTATCGACTTCGATCCTATTTCGATACTCGATTTTGAGTTAAACGTACTGTGATTGGTTCATTTCTTATTTCTTACACAAAATAAGCATAGAAGCTTGCAAACTTTAAGTTAACGTTTTATGTGTTATGCTTATGGGAATGCATTGTGAATGAGTCCGCTTATAAACGTTGTCCTAACTTTTATGTTAACGCTATGCTTATGTTTATGTATGCATTGTGAATTAACGTACCTGGATCGGATACAAGGAAAATATGAAAATAGTTGAATGATGCTACATGTTCTCTTATGGAGGGGCTTATGAAAGGGAATCATGTGAGGGAAGCCGAGTAAAGCCTGACAACTAGTTAATTAGTAAATAAGTAATCTATGCCATTAAAATTAAGTAAAAAATAAAATCTTTTATTTAGTACAACGGGCGTTAACTGGTTCTAATGATCTCGGGAGGGCTTTTTTGTCGCTACTCCATCATTAGAACCCTTATACTGCCCTTCGTACAAACTGTTTTTAAGACAGCCACTAGTATAAGTGGTTCTTTCCGGGCATTCATAGCGTGCTAAAAGTTACATTTATAGCACTTAAGGTAAAAGTGAGACGTGCTCAATTGAGGGATTCACATACGTGTGAATGCAACAAAGGAAACAAAATACTTTCTCCTGATCGCGTAAGCTACTACCGACTTTAACGTATCATTAAGTGGTTTGCAGACTCGAATTAAAAAAAAATGAAAGTCAGAAAGGCTGGTAAAAAAAAAAGTGTATCACACGTTGTAAAAGTGATTTTATTTTGCTCGTAGAATTGTGTGAGTTGGCCTATCGGCCTCGTTTCGCAACCTTTCCTACTCGCAAAACAAAATGTTACTTTTACCTTGTCTCGTGCTAACGGCAGGTTGTATTGGAATCGTTATATTCCTCAATAGCAGTATTTCATATGATTTATTGAGTTTTGTGGCGTATTTTATAAACGTTACGTTAAAAAAGTTGTTTGCAATTGTAATGGCAAGGTGCGCTGGTATCACTAAACTCATCTCACAAACTCTATTATCGTAACGTCTTGTAGAAAAAACATTATGAATGATGCAGCCAGCGTAAGAAATGTTGAATGGCCACGTGCTCTTTGGCATTTATTTCTTTTTGCCAAGAATGGAAATGGTACTTCGTGGTATTTAATTAATCTCAATTTCTTTGGATAACAATGTTCTCCTGAATTGTACTTTTTAGACCTTATCCATTGTTAACTTTCTGTGAGTCAGTAATAATGGTCCTTCGGAAAACTTGATTGAGGGGTCGTCGAAAGCAAGCGGAAACTTTGGAAACTGGAGAATAAGAGTTCTTTCAATTTCACCCCACCAGTATCCCTGACAAGGCGGTCATTTAACTTGGCTGCGCCCTGCAGCCCCTCTTGGCTATTGCGACTTAGGGGGCAGTGAACATATAAGCCAGTGGCGTAGCTTGGGTTTTAGCCCCCCTGGGGGGGGGGGGAATTTCGTCGCCCCCATTTTTTAGGTATTTTAATTTAAACGACTAAAATATGCAGTAATTCTAAAGAGCTTTTTGGTAAGAACAATCACCATTATTGTCTTCTGGACAGGCGACAAATAAAAATGTCATGTATAGAATATAATAATAACATTTATTACAAAAATACTTACACGTGTTGCCGTGGCTATGGGCAAGATGTCATTATTCTGCATTGATTTAAAGAAGTTGCAGAATAAGTAATGGAAGATTCTGTGCTCATATCAATTGATCCGAATCGTAGGTGCGAGAAAAATATGAAATAAAATGGTTCAAATTTTCACAAGACATTATTATTATTATTATTATTATTATTATTATTATTATTATTATTGTTATTATTATTATTATTATTATTACTGTTATTATTACTATTATTATCAATATTATTATTAATATTATTATTGTGTAGTTTTTCCGCCCCCTAAAAGTGCCACCCCTGCTGCCCCCAGTACGCGACGCCACTGCTTTAATCTAAACTTAATGTTACACTTAACTTATTACTCGCATTGCCTTAACTAACATATTTACAGACTCGCGCTTTGACTGTTTTCTAGATCTAAAAAATATTTGAATTTTAAATGATGTGTTTTAGTTAAAACATTTTTATTTTATATTCATTCACATGCCAATTCACTCAGCGATTCTGACTTGTTTACACTGATATCGAACTATATTCATTCGCTCATTATAATGCATTACATTTACATTACACACACTGTGAACATTTGCTCCTTAATGTCACTGCACCGACAGAACGCATAATGTCCGTGGCGTCATCGCTGTTTGATGGGGCTATATGGGGGCGCTGACACCTCGCGGTCTTGGAGATGTTTAATTTCTGATAAAATCTGATTTATAAGTCGAAGTACAGTAAAAAAAGCATGTGACATATGGGGAGAAGTTCTAGTATGTGCGCTCGTTTTCATGAGTTTAAGAATATATTCCCAACATTTTAACTATAAGTAGTTGAATGATGAATAGAAGTTTAAAAAAAGCGAGGGAAGCAACATTTCAAAAATTGGGATTTTTGCTCCGGAGTTATAGAAAACTTATTTGCATCGGTAAACGAACGGCAGATTTAATTTTTTTATATACCTTTTAAATAGTAGCACACCCCCGACTCTACTCCTATCACTTCTAGGAAAAGGTGAGCTCGACAAAACGTGGGAATAGTGAAGCTACATTTACGTCCAGAAGATAAACAAGGTTGTTTTTTTTTTCAAAGTTCCCCTCACGAGTATCCCTGGCGAGGCGGTAATTTATTCACTTTTTGGGCAGTGCAATCTGCGCGCTCGCCACAGCCCTACTTGGCTTTTGCGGCAGAGAGAGGAGGGGATGTACTTATTCTAGCTAAAGCTAATCTTACAACTTATAGCCAGCATGCCTTAACTAACCTATTTACAGAATGGCGCAGTGGCCGTTTCCTTAGGTCTAGAACAATGTTTATTTTTTAAATATATCGTTCTAGGAGCCATCTCGGCATTTGCTCAATGGATTGGAGAGATTGGTCAAAGCCTCATCGAGATGGATAGCTTGATTGATTGATTGATTCGTGTTTCCGGGCGCGTCAACTACTTAGGTCATTAGTCCCGTAAGTGTAGTGTGTTTTTTCTCGGGAGGTGTCGATCTTTTCCCGCTGGATGGCGAGATCTGGCGCCGACCTACCGTCGACTAGCGGGGTTTTCCTCTCAACCAGGTGTCTCCCACCAGCGGGGCACCGCGGGACAAGCTGTAAGCTCCCCACCGGTCTCCCGGCATGTGTGGTAGTGTAGTGCATGTTAGTGAAGTGTGTGTGTGTAAGAGGAGAGGAAAGGACAAGGAAGAGAAAGAAATGATCGCGCGCTGTCAGTGGCTCGTTTGTTAGAGTACTGCTCCGGCATTCGCCTGGTGTTGATTAGATAAACCACGGAAAACTACCGATCAGAGCAGCCGGCCGCTAGAGTTCTCCTCCAGACAGCGACTGAACTCGACCTAGCTGACAAGCCAGTGTCGAAAATTCTGCCGCCGTGGGAGAGGAGTCCTAGGACAGAGGGACTGCAGTGATATCAGGTTGATGCACTGAGCCATCTCTCCCGGTGAGATGGACAGCAAGAACGAGCTTCGGGCCCACTGTGCCTCCGAAGGGCCGAGCGACCTCCCGCGGCCCTGTGGCCCTTTGTGGGCGCGCGGCGACGCAGGGCGAGCAAGGACCGACGACACAGCGCGTCCGTTGACTTCTGCCGCGTCGCTGCCTCCTACGGCAGAGCGAACGCGAACCTCCCGCACACGTCGCTTGGCTTGGCAGCCGCGTCGATTGAGGCGAACTACGGGCGCGTTTGATCACATGCGGGAGGAACCCCGCTGTGGTTTGGCTGCGGCGGTGTTGCCAGATCTAGGGACGTGTATTGCTTGGGAATATTTCGAGTTTCCGGGCGCTTCGACTTCTATATCATTAGTCCCGGAAATGTGATATATGTTATATCCACGAAGTCTACAACGAGGAGACTCAACTCCGGTGTTGGAGGCATGGTGGGGGTATGTACGAAAAACGTCGGCAGCTATTTGAAAAATAATACCAAAAAAAACCGAGTCCCTTCGCCTTCAGCAACATCACGCGGCGAAAGAAGGAACTTATCTCGGCTTTTCTCGGCCACCAATCGTCAAAATTCGTTTGGTCCAAGTGGCGCCCACGAAGTCTACAACCAGGCGGTGTGCGGATGTGCTTAACCGAAGACAATAAGTTGAAAAGGAAGTAGTAAGTAGTAAATAATTTTGTAGAAAAAAATGTTTGAATTAAATTTTGTATACGATGCTTTGCTGCCATTGGCTGTTTTGAAAGCCTTCGTAGTTCTTTCAATTGCCACGTGAGGTCGCTGAAGGCGAAGGGACTCGTTTTTTTTGTATTATTTTTCAAGTAGCTGCCGACGTTTTTCGTACATACCCCCACCACCGGAGTTGAGTCTCCTCGTTGTAGACTTCGTGGTTATATCCTGGGAAGGGGCGGTGTTCCAGAACGTGACATCCGGCACCAACCTACTCGTCGTCGTGCCCATTTTCTCCTCCCCACGTATCTCCGTTAGGGGGTACTGTTTCAGCCGGGACGAGCTCTAAGCTCACGACTGGTCTCTCGATATCGTGTAGACGAGTGGCGTCTAAAACCTTGTGCTTGTGATTTACTCTTTTTGGTTGCGTAGATGGTACGAATAAATATATATATTTTGACCATAAAGGATCAATCAATATTCACTTCAGGAATTAAAACTTCAAATACATTTATTTTTGGCTCAACGTTTCGCACGTTTAGTACGTGCCTTGTCAAGAGCAATACAATGGCAACGGTTGACAATGGTATACAAATTAACAAAAAACAATAGAATTTAAAATTATTGAGATAAATATTTACATTGCTTTTACATCAAAGCACTACATATCACAAAAACGGTGAAAGTTTGTCAAATCAAGTAGTTACATTTGGCAATTATGGAGAGCAGCACATTTAGGTATGTTAAGGAATTATATAAATTATAAATATTTCAAATAATAGAATGAACATGTGGGATTGGCAAAAAAATCTTTTTGATAAACACTCTTTTTGATATTTTGTATTAAACAAATATATTCCAATTAGGAATAATAATATTAAATAATAATAATAATAAAAATATTAATATAGAATAATAATAATATATAATAATAATATGAAATAATAATCATATAAAATTATACTTCGCTTAATAAAATGATGCATGTTAGGCAGGGTGTACCATCTCTGAGTGTTTTCTACACAGAAATACTTTTTATCGTAAAGAATTTGTTATAGAGCTGGAGGAATTTTCATCGGTTAATTCTAATTCCAATTAAAAATGGTCTTACCTACGATTTAAAAGCAAGTTCGAAGAACTAAGAATAAATTGTATTAGGAAGAAAATCATTTCTTGAAGTTTTATGAATATGTCGATCGTAAATGCACACATTTTACTAGTTTTAGTAGTTCGTATAAATTCGTCCTTTGTAATTTTATCCTTCAATGTATTTTTTCTTCTTTTTTTCGATTGTCGATCTTGAGTCGTTACTTCTTCGCGATGGAAGCGCAAATTTCCCAGTACTTAACTTAATTGCATGCGCCTTCATTTGTTTACTCTCTGATGTGGAATATTTTGTTTCCGAACGGATATTTCTCGAAATTTGGTTTGTTATTTACCTATTATTCATGACGCTACAAAATAAATTTTGCTACATCTCCGGCCGAATTTTGCTTTGATTCGAAAACGTGATTATATCCATGAAATGCAGCTTATCGTAAAATTCTCTACCGCTATTGCTTTTTCATATCAATTTCCCGAGTGCAACGGATTCTTCCTGTAATGGATTTGAACGCTGTGCGGACTGAATTCAGTAAATGTTAATCACCATGCTAACACTAATTGTAGCCGAAATGCGCCGAAATGTATTTTGCTGAAAAGTAATTTAAGGCCTACGAACGCGGACCCTTTTCAAACAGGTTACCTGTTGATTTGGAACGTGTTTTACAATTAAATGAGTTCAAACACTGTAATTGCTAAACACTGTAATTGCTCGCGTCGATATGTGTAGGATTCTTTTAATTAAATTGTTTCTCTCTGTAATTGATAATTCACCGCAAAGGCGAATGAATGATGTAACCACACTGTTGGTACTGCGAAACAAGTTCAAATACTGACATAAACAAACTGTGTGACATTTTATGTATATGGCTATTGCCGAAATCTGAACAATTTGCGAATTACCTGATTCATGTTCACACTATCCAAAAGGAGCGTGTAAAGTACATAGTAGAAACAGCTATGAAATCCATTTTGGACTTTATCCGGATCAAGGGCAAATTACCGAACTTGGGGTTAGGATATGTGAATTTATTATAGTGACGAAGAATAGCATATGCGATAAACGAGAAAACGACTGATAGATTTTTCGGAATTTCTGAGGCTAGTGAGAGACTACGCAAATCCGTCGGATAATGTGAATATGGTGGGTTGCACGAAAATTGGGGGTAAAATACCCACTCAGGATTTGGAGTCAGAGAAATATTCCATAAACTTCAAATTCCAGAAATTAACGAAGTTTCTCTGTATTGCGTCGATTCAAAACGTATATGCGATCAACTACTGTATGTTGCAAATCGGCTACACAGTGTTGCAAATTTACATGTTTATGGCGACATGACCGACAAAATCAACTTCAAAAATTGTTAAATGATGGTAAATCAAAAGATGCGAAGCGCAGTACTGTTTTTACTTTGCAGAAATGAACTCTGTTAGTTACGTAAAATAAAAGTGATGACAAATAAATGTGATAACAATTTGACAACAATTTAATGTTAAAAATGGCAATTTGAAAAAAAATCACTGTTTTGTGTTTTTCCCTTCATGTACATTTTCGGCGCGTGATAGAGGGTGAGGCGGGACCCCCATCTGGGTTAAGTATGCACTGAGACTCTACACCAACCGCCGGCCCTGAGACTACGTGTGTAGTTTCGGGTTCCGCTGTATCTGTCGTATAGTACTATTTACGCGATCAACCTAAAATATTCATCTTTTAAACAGAATTGGATCATATGTAAATGCCTCGAGTATAGATGCTTAATATAGTTGTACCGGGAGAGATGACTCAGTGCATCAACTGATGTCACTGCACTCCCTCTGACCGGAAGGTCCTAGGTTCGAGTCTCGAGGGCGCCAGGATTTTCGACACCAGCTTGCCGGCTGCTCTGATCAGTAGTTTTCCGTGGTTTCTCCGATCAACACCAGGCGAATGCCGGAGCAGATACCCTGACAAACGGGCCACAAACCGCGCCACGATCTTTACTTCCTCTTGCTTGTCCTATCCTCACCCCTTACACACCACTTACACTAACATGCACTACACTACCACACATGCCGGCAGGACCGGTCGGGAGATTAGAGCTTTGTGCTGGCCGGGTCGGTGCCCCGTTGCAGGACATACCTGGTTGGGGGAAAACCCCGCTAGTCGCCGGTAGGTCGGACGCCGGATCTCGCCATCCAGCGGAGAAAGTTCACTGGTACCTCCCGAATGAAAAAACCCACACATTACACTTACGGGACTAATGACATCTGTAATTGACGCGCCCTGAATCACGAACAATCAATCACTCAATCATTTAATATAGTATAAATTCATGATTGCATCCCTAGAAAACCTACCGCAAACTTTCTCTGTCCACAACAAATTCCTCGCGGATCGAACAATCATCGAACCCCGGCCCTCTTTCCCCAGAGGGAGGCGAGCGCGGTGTGGTAACTACTCCACCAACCGTCCCAAACGCCCTCTATCTTTTTACGTGTCTCCTTCATTGCTTGGCACCGGAGACTCAAGAAGCGTTCGAAAACAACGCGGCCTCCTCGTTCTGACCAACCCCAAACGCGTCATCTCGTGAAGCTCCCGTTTCATGAGCTCTCGCGGGGAACAACAAACGTGCCGTAATCACGGCGGTGCCGCAAGGTCATTCCGAAACCCGTGATTGTTCAAATTATTTTTAGAAAAAAAATACACCCTGATAGTAAGAAAACATTAAAAAAAACCAACGGGTGTTGAGTATAAAATTATTAGATCGTAAAACAATGAATACAATAATCTCGTGGTCGCGGTTCGTAAACACAAAGATTTATATGACATACCATTTCGTGTGAGCGAAGGTGAGGGAGAGTTCGTGAGGTTAAGTAGACATGAACGGAATGAAGAGTTAATACTGATGGAGAAAGTTCTATGTAACGAAAGAAACGGGTAATGAAAGAAAGAAATTATATTGAAATCAACTTTATTTGACAACTATTTTAGAATTGATTTCAAAATTTTAGATGGTATTATAATTTTAAGCAATTTTCCTTTATCCATTTTCTCTCTGGATCAGTTTCCGTGTATCGGTGTTACTCGGAATAGAAGACACAAGAGAGTTCCTGAAACAAACAACGATTCATACCTGCGGGCGTTTGATGCTCCGCTCTTAGAGCGGAACATTAAGCCGCCGTAATCGCGGCGTACCCCCAAAGGCAGTTCAACAACCCTCGAATGTTTCAAATTGATTTGATAATTTTAAAAAAACACTAAAACATTCACACTGATAATAAAAACATTAAAAAAACGGGTTGAAGATAAATTATTACATTGTAAAATAAAAAAACTATAAACTTTACGTGGTCGCTGTTAGTAAACATAAAATAAGAATCTATCGCAGACATAACTTGTATGTGATAGTATGTGAATTAAAGTGCAGAGACAACTGGAAGTGAGAGCTATGATACTGGTGGTGGAAGTTCTATGTAAATGCAGGATAAAGACGAGTATATTGAAATCAACTGTATTTGTCGTCTGTATTAGAATCGATTACAAAATATTTAGATGTTAATGATACATTTCACGAAATTTATTTTGTCCACTTTCTCTCTGTATTGGTTTCCTTATATCGTGTGTTACTCAGCCCAGAAGACGCCAGAGGCGTCGTAAAACAAACAACGACCACATGACCAGCCCCTACTTCTCGTTTGATGCGCTCTTCCTCAGTTACGAAGGAACATTAAGCGCGGTAATGCAGCGTACCCCAAGGCCGTTCAAAAACCTCCTTATATTCAAATCGTTT
>JAHLJT010008760.1:0-23567 GCA_031308135.1 Acheta domesticus
ATAACGAAGTGAATTAAATGAAATGGTTTTTAAGTTCTGAATTTACTACAAAAGTCCCTTCAGCTATTTGTACACTAAAGGACTTTAGACCCGCGCAGTGTGCGTACGCTAGGGGCCCAATTTTCTCTGCCCCGACATCGTTGCGCGGGACTGTCCCTTTGGACCAATGAGCGTTCGCGGCCACAATGAGTGGCATCGTGGGTCGCATGCGGCCCGCGGCCCGCCACTTGGACACGCCTGGAACACGAAAAACTGTACCTCCAGAAGTAGGAGTCCATGTTCCCTGACAGGCTGGAGGTCGATAGTGTTACCAGGTAACGATCACTCATAGTTGCAATAGGCGTCACATCCAAAATCCTTTCCATGTTAACAATTTGATTTTAGTCGACGTTTTCTTCAGCCATCTAAAGCTAGCAGCGCCCAGAAACCAATCTCAACCGAACAATATCAAAAATTTTACGCTCATTTTAGGCTAATTAAATGCTCTATTCCCAAATGTTAGGGATCCCGAAAATCGTGGCCGCTGCTAGCTTTAGACTAAAGCTGGCAGCGCCCACCCAGAATCATTCTCAAAATCAATTGCAAAATCTGAAACCCTTCCCAAATTTTAAGAATGATTTTATGCTCTTGGAAAAAATTTATTCCTGCCTTCAAATTCCAAAAATCAGGGCTGTACAAAGCGAAACAATTAACATTGTTTCTTAGGGTGAATAAACTCAAAAATCAAAAACCTTAGGAAAAATCTGAAACCCCTCCGAATAGTTAAGAATAGTTTTAGGCTCTTGGAAAAAATTATCCCTATCTTCAAATTCCAAAAATCAGGCTGTACAAAGCGAAACAATCAACATTGGTTCGTAAGGGCGAATAAACACCAAAATCAAAAACCCTTAGGAAAAAATCTGAAATCTCTCCCAAAGTTAGAATAATTTTTTTCCAAGAGCCTAAAATTTTTTTAACATTTGGTAAGGGCTTCAGATTTTGCAATTGATTTTGAGATTGATTCTGGGTGGGCGCTTCTACCTTTAGTCTAAAGCTAGCAGCGCCCACGATTTTCGGAAATCCAGAGGAGCCTAAAATTCGGGAATAGAGCATTTAATTAGCCTAAAATTAGCCTAACATTTTGGATATGGTTCGGTTGAGATCGGTTTCTGGGCGCTTCTAGCATTAGATGGCTGTTTTCTTCCGGGCTAGCGGGCAGTGGTCTATTGGAAAACATACTTCCAAAAGTTTCGTACGCAATTGCGACGGACATCCTCACTGGCGCTGTGGTCTCGGATTTTATGTTTATGATGTGATTTTACGTTGAGAGTTTGAACCCCACTCCGAGCTACAAAGCAAGTCTTCCGAAAAGCATCCGATCCCTTCACAAACAGCCGGTATCTACCACAAACCTGATCTGATTTTCACGCATAACACTGAGCGTGGGAATGGCAGAATCGTGAGTCAACCGCGGTCTCTAGCGGTTTAAAATCAGACATGCGACTAGCCAAAGATATTGAAAGAGATTCTGTAAAATTTAGGTGTACTTTACATGAAGCCCCCGGACATTTTAAAAATTTTCTCAAAAACGACCCCAAATATTTTTTAAAAATTTTTGTGAGAATATAGTAGAATACACTTATTAAGGTGGCGAAGATCTAATTTTCACGGATAACTCTGAACTTTCGAAAATTGCAAAAGATTAAAATGTTTTCGGTGTCTTTCGGGAACTACAACATTGAAAATAGAGATTTTTCTTTTAAATACAATTTGTTGTCCAAAGTGAGTTCTTTCATTAAGGTCTGATATACTTTTTTGAAGTTCAGTAGTTTTCGTGCAATATTGCGTGCAATGTGTGCAATTTTAAAAAATTACAAAAACTAGATTTTCTCAAAATTGGCTCCAAATTTTTTCTTTAAACTTTTGGTATGGATAGTGCTCAATGTATCCTATCAGATGACAGAAACGCAATATTGCAGTATTCTTTTGTGTTTTCAAAAATTGCAAAAATGTAATTTTTTTGACTTGTCTCTCACGTCGTTAATATTTACATGAACGGTGATTAGTTTACATTATTATATTTATTAGTACATCTACTTTAAATAATGTCAAGTAAAGTTGATCGAAAACACAAGCATTTTCCGTGAAAACTAGCTCAATTTTCCGCATTTTCAGAAACGTTTAAACGCCATTTTCTCATAAATGGCTAAAAAAAATTCTTAAAACTTCTCGATCAGATAGAGAAGTGCGGATTGCACTCTTTAATATAACGTAAAGTTTATTTTGAGTTACTTTTTTAAAAAAATGCATACATGTAATTTTTTTGAAAGATCTCTCACATTTCTAATATGCACTTTACCAGCAATTTGTAAAGATTATTATATTTGTGAGTGTAAGTATTTCAAATAACTTCAAATAAAGTATTTTGAAAATTCAAAACTTTTCTGTGAAAATAAGCTTTAAATTGCCATTTAGGACCAGGTTTTTGTGTTCTTTAATATTCTAAAATTAATATTTCTCTTGTGCCAATAGAAAACCGAAAAAAAAGAAAATGACAAAATATACTTTTGGCGGTGATAGATGGCAGCTGGCAAGAAAGAGTATGTTTGCAATTTCGAAAAGCTAGCAAAGACCCAAGGAAATAAAAAAACTAATACGGGAAAGTCTGTGCCATTCTGTTGCACCAATAGTTACTTTCCCGTGTGCATACATAAATACGGTGCACTGTATGTACTATAAGGAAACTTAAGTGCGCGAAAAAACACGAATTGTCGGCAGAAAAAAATTCATTTCTGGCCCTGATAACGAAAAAATGGATAAAAACAGATGCTAAATTAAGGGGAAATCCCTTATCACGTGGGGTATGCTGAATTCCTGTTTTGTGGGTTCTTGATACCGAAAAAACCAATTGAAAGCAAAAGGTACCTCTGTGAACACAACTGGTGCCTAAACCACTCGTAGGATTTTTTCCAAATTAAGAAACTCCTGTCCATCTGGCTCTAGTCGAAGCTTTAAGATTTTAAAAAACTCTCTTGAAAATTTAGGGGTTCTTCAAATGAAGCTCCCCGGACACTTTCGAAAGTTTCTCAAAAACGGCTCCGATTTTTTTAAAATTTCATGTAAAATAGAGTAAAATACACTTATTAAGGTTGCATAGCACCGATTTTCACGGTTAACTCTGAATTTTCGAAAATTGCAAAAGTTTAAATTTTATAATAGACTGTGATAGACTTTTCTTCGGATAAAATTTGTTCTTCATTGTACGTTCTTTCATTAAGGTCATGTACATTGTTTTGAAAATTGTAGTTTTCGCGCAATATTGTGTGCAATATGTGGTATTTTAAAAAAATAACTAAACCAAGATTTCCTTAAAAACTGCTGCAAATTTTTTCTTTAAACTTCTGGTAGGGATAGTATCGAATGTGCTCTATGAGATAACATAAACGCCATATTGCTCTATTGTTTTGTTTTTTCAAAAATTACAAAAATGTAATGTTTCTGACTTGTCTCTTACGTCGTCAATATTTACTTTAGCGGCGATTTGTTCACATTCATACATTAATGAGTGAATAGACTTTAAATATGTCAAGTTAATTTTCTCGAAAACGCAACCATTTTCTGTGAAAACAGAAAACACCATTTTCAACACGTTTCAAACACTATTTCCTTATAAATGGCTCCAAATTTTGTCTTCAAACTTTTTCAGCGGATAGTGCTAATATCACTCTTTAATGTAACCTTTATAATTAAACAAACTCAAAATTTCTTTATTACATTGTTCCTTTCCCCTGCATCTCAACACTTTATTCTAGATCAAAATATTCTGCTCTTCACATTCATTCACACTTTCCCAAAGACATTTTTCGCCCTCCCTAAATATCCATATCTTTATTCACTTTAATTCAATTGTTCTAAATTTACCCTCTAACTATCCTTTCTAACTCTTATTTTTACCCTTAATCATTTCAATTAATTATTTTTTATGTATTGACTTACTTACAATACTCATTTTCAGAATTGGTAAAAACATAATTTTACCAAATTTCAAACCTCTGCTATCTTCCCAAAATATTATTTGTTAATTCTTCTTT
Source organism: Acheta domesticus (assembly GCA_031308135.1). NCBI lineage: Eukaryota > Metazoa > Arthropoda > Insecta > Orthoptera > Gryllidae > Acheta > Acheta domesticus. The sequence continues at coordinate 4,071 of JAHLJT010008760.1, forward strand.
TCAAACTCCTGAAAAATTATATCGTAATTGAACGGGAAATAAATGATTTAAAATATATATATATATATATATATATAATATATATATATATATATATAGTATATATGATATGTGATGATTAAGAAGAAATTACCGAGGAAAATACACAAAAAGAAACGGAGTATGAATTCAAACGACCGCGCAAAGCTGAGCGCGTTCGGAACAGCAGTAACTGAACAGGAGGGGTACCGGCCAAGTGCGATAAGGGAGCAACCCCCACGCACATCCTTGTGAGGAGAAAGGAGGGGAGGTGCGAATTGACCGGAAGAAAATTCCTTCTTCTGAGCTGAGCATCGGTACTGAACGGTCTCAAATGGTTTCTTCTTGTCGGGACAGCAGTACGGGGCGGTCGCAAGTTAGATCAGTGGAAAGAGTATTGAACTTGTGTAATGAAAAGTGCTCAGATCATGGTGCAGTAATTTCGCTCGTTAACAAAGCGTTATTTCGGGAGGCCGTAATATGATTTGAACTTTGAATGAATAGTTACGCTGAACATTTCGAGCTATAGGAAGTGAGTTGGAAGAAGAGCTAAGCAATTATTATCCGGTAATTCGTGCTACCCGAGAAAATTTAATAAAATAACTGTTCGTGTAAACGGCCGCGTTTTTGCATGAGCGCATGGACAGTATTCCAATTCGCGGAGATGACAAGAAGCGAAGAGGACGGAAGATCCGAGAAGAACGTATCGTGGAGGCGTCGCGAGAGGGCTCGTGACCGCTTGGAATTCATCCTTGGCGGCGCACAGCAGCGGGGCGTTCCAGGAGGCGACAGCGCGAGGGCGCGCGACCTTCACCGCAATCCCGTTGGCCGGCGTGAGAAGACGGCGGAGAACGTTGAGTATTAAAAGTTTCGTTCGGGGTTTAGTGAGAAATTGGAACTGTGGAAAGCAGTGTTATTTAACCAAAACTAGTCACGAGAACTGGGGAGGGGAAATAACTAGTAACAGATTTAGTCGCACTTTAATAGACATTTTCATATTCCAAGCCGATGACCGAAGAGGGGAGTCCAAATTTAGTCAAATTTTGTTATCATTGTAATATTTCTGGTTCAATGAGGAATTAACTTTGTAAAATAGATTTAAGAATTTTGGATGGGGGAATTATGTGGAATGTGATCACGAAGAAAGGGTTAATTTTTGTGTAACTGATTATTTAAAGAATTGGATCAAAGTTTATGTTGAATTTGTGTTAATTAGCGTAGGTGGTATTACCAGTCAAATGCGTGGGATCCCATTTGCGCAGGCCTGGGTAAATTATGGTTGAATGGTTTTTGAAGAGGTATCTGAAACTAACGATGCGATGATTTCAAGTGTAATTATGTTTTCTTGATTTGGGAAATTTTCGTTGGAATAAATCCTGACTTGTTACCAGAAAAGGTGTTGCTAAATTTCCATCACGTGCTATTCCGAATCACGACTCCGCCCTGCCAAGACCCCTGTGCCTTTTCAGGTCCCCCAAATAAAATTAGGATTATCGTGGCGAAGTACCGTCCACAATATATATATATATATTATATATATATATATATATTATATATATTGAAACTCAAATATGATTTACGTTATATATATATATATCGTTATATATATATAACGTAAAGTTCATTTTGAGTTTTTTTTTGTTTCTTCAAAAATGACACATATATAATTTGTTTTGAAGCTCTCTCACACTTTTTTATATGCACTTTTCCACCAATTTGTAAACATTATTGTATTTGTTTGTGCAAGTGCTTCAAATGATATTCAATGTTGTTCCTTGAAAACTCAAAACTTTTTCTATCAAAAGAGCCCCAAATTTCGGTTCTTGTTTTTTTGTAGCGCTTAAACGCCATTTCCTTAAAAATGGCTCCAAATTTTTCAACAAAGTTTCCATTTAGGACGAGGTTTTCGTGTTCTTTAATATTCTAAGATTAATATTTCCGTTCTACCATTAGGAAACGAATAATTAAGAAAATGTCAAAAGTGTAGTTTGGGCAACGATAGATGGCAGCTGGCAAAAGTATGTGGCAATTCCGAATAGCTAGCCCAGACCCAAGGAAATATAAAAGTAATACGGGAAAGTCTGTGCTATTCTGTAGCACCACTAGTTACATCTGCCTTGCCGCTAATCGAAAGGGCTACTAAGTGGCTCCGTGTAAAATGACACTTCGACGAAAGTAGTCACTGAACCGTAGAGAAGGCAGGGATGCACACGTGAGTGATGGATTGTTTTAGGTGTCTGAAAATCAAAAAAACTTTCAAACAAGTGATGATACAACAGGGCACATTTCTTGCACTCTTTCTGAAATTTGCACTTTTAGAAGATTCAGTGTTTGAGGAATATGGAGTCTGCTCCTGATTTTTAAGCATCTTTTGCTTCATCAGAAAGGAAATTAAAAGAAATTAGTGCAAGAGTATGAATATAATAGTGTTTATAAAATTCTGGAATTGTGCATAACGGTGTGAGAAATCATTCAAGAAAATTACAGTTATAAATAAATGTAATTTTAAAAAATACAGAGTTCTCTATGACTAACTTTAGTCATATTAATGAGTGCAATTCGCAATATCTGTTTGAAATTTTTGAAGAAAAGAGACAATGGTGTTTAGGCGTTTCCAAAATTGCGGTATTTAGAGCTCGTTTTGACAGACAAATATAGAGTTTTCGGGAATTTTTATGACATTATGTAAAGCACATATACTCATAAATATAGTAATGTGAGAAAATCGCCGCTAATTAACGAGATGAGGGACAAGTAAAAAATACATTTTTGAAATTACAAATTCCTTTTTTGTAATTTCGAATGAAACAGACCGGCACAGACCTTCTTGACTACAGAATGGCACAGACCTTCTTGAATTAGTTTGCTATTTCCTTGGGTCTCGGCTAGCTATTCATACCTGCCACATATTCTTGTCAGCTCCAATCTATCGCCGCCCACACTGCATTTTTTTGACATTTTCTTCATTTTGCGCTTTCGTAGTGGTAAAACGAAATATTAATTTTAGAATATTAAAGAACACTAAAACCTCGACCTAAATGACAATTTTCTTTGAAAAATTTGGAGCCGATTTAAAAAAATGGCGTTTAAGTGCTACTAGAAATGCGAAATTTGAAGCTCTTTTTCACAGAAAAGTTATGAGTTTCGAAAAACTTCATTCGCAGTCATTTAAAGCACTTTAACTTACAAAAAATAATAGATTTTAAAATTTGCTGTAAATGTGCATATTAACGGTGTGAGATATAGTTCGACAAAATTACATTTGTGGAATTTTTGCAAAATCAAAAAATACCCCCATTGAACTTTATGTTATTTAAACTGTGTTCGAAAGGTTCGATTAACGAAGCACTATCCTTTCGAAAAAATTGAAGAAAACAATTTGGAGCAATTTTTGAAAAAATGGCATTTTTCTAAAGCGGAATTTTGAGCGAGTTTTCACAGAAAACGGTTGTGTTTTCGAGAAACATTTCTTGACATTATTTAAAGCACATGTACTCGTAAATACAATAATGTGAACAAATCGCCGATAACGTAAATACTAACGATGTGACAAAGAAATAAAAATATTGAAAAAACAAAAGAAAAGAGCAATGAGCCGTTTATGTCATCTCATACGTTTTGTAATATCCCTATCAAAAGTTTGAAGTAAAAATACGGACTCTAAGTACATCATGTGTTAGAGGATTTTTTTATTTAGCAACTTGATTTATCCACTTTTTCTTACCAGGATTTGGCAATAAAAGTTTTTGTGCCAAAAATCCACCGTTTTCCGGCGCGGGAATACAATACTTTCTCTTCTTATGTTAGTAAGTGCAAGAAAATAAGACCACGTTTTCCGTATCAGGTGACCCCACGTGTATTTCCGTTAAAATCTCCAAATCGATGTTCCGTCGTCAGAGCTTTGGGCACCCCTAACGAAGCGTTAATTACGGTGTATATGAATTGAGTTACATGGGCGCCATTCCGCACGCAGGTAGTTTTGGACGCTGTCTGAGATTTCGCGCAGACATGGGAATTGATTAGTTACACATAGGAGCACCTGGGTGGTATGCATCCTCTGCATTGCTTACCAGGGGTGTCAAACATGGAAGACCTCAAGAGCCACAACTAAAGCCTTTAATATGGTTTCGGGCCATTTGTTTCATTACTCGGACGAATCACACCTTCCTTCTGATCTCGGTGTTTTGCCCGGCTGCTCAGAAATGGAACCAAGCGGGATATCTGACTTATCACGAATAACGATGTGAATGAAATTGAAACGGTTTTTAATTTCTGAATTTACTACAAAAAGTCCCTTAATTCTACACTTCAGCTACTCGTACACTAAGGGACTTTAGACCCGCGCAGTGTGCATCCGCTAGGGGCACGATGTTCTCGCCCGACAATCGTTGCACGGGACTGTCACTTGGGACCAATGAACGTTCGCGGGCCACAATGAGTGGCATCGTGGGTCGCATGCGGGCCGCGGCCCGCCAGTTGGACACGCCTGGTACACGAAAAACTGTACCTCCAGAAGTAGGAGTCCATGTTCCCTGACGGCTGGAGATCGAATGTGTTACCAGGTAACGATCACACATAGTTGCAATAGGCGTCACGTCCAAAAATCCTTTCCATGTTATCAATCTTGATATATGATATTATAATGGTCCTAGAATACTTCCTTCTGACACCCCTGCAGGAATAGGTTGGAATTCCGATAATGCGTCCTGGTATTTCACATGAAATAGGAGATCTCAAAGATATGATTTGAGAAGTACGGCCTAAACAGGAGTGCGAGAGAAGGTGTTTTGATTTTAAATAGAATTCCTTCATACCATACTTTGTCGAATGCTTGTTGTATGTCAAGGATTCTGCTTTTTTCCCAGGCTTTGAGAATTGTGTTTACAATACGATGAGTCTGTTCTATTGTTGAGTGCCCTTCTCGAAAGCCGTACTGAAAGTCAGGAATCACATCTTTAATTATAGGCTTGAGGCGCTGTAAGAGAAGTTTTTCAAAGACTTTTGATAGGACCCTGCCAGGCCCCGCTATTCCGCCGGATTTAGCGGGCGACTTATATCGCATGGTAAATCGATCATTCGGCAATTTTAAATCGAATTTTCTTCCCGACTGCGACAGCAGAGTTCTGCTAAACTCCTGTTCCGTGTTCTATATTAATACAAGGCACTCTTTTCGTGTTTTGACTATAATTTAATTATCGCTACTGCTAGCCTCACAGTTTTTAATTGTCCGAAACATCGTCAGTTTAATTCATTGGCTACGTTGTAAAGGCTTCACACAAAGGAGCAAAGTATTAGTAAGGTTTGTAAAGTACGTAGTGAATTCATTTTAGGTCAAAGTTTTTACCACCGAAGAAGAAATTTCAATTAGTGTAACAGTACCTACCGGGAGCGAGAATGGGTTCTCGCCGCAAAGATATGTCCGCGTGTCAAAGAATACAAAAAAAACTTTAAAATAATTTCACAAAACTTTAACAATTTCACAAAACTCTTGCAGTGTTGCGAAACACAAAATTAAAGGCACACACTGACCAAGCGATGCTACCTGACTAACACAGCAAGCAAAAACCAAATGAATGTAACATTGAAAGGTTACGAGGCACACATGGCCGGGTTGTCGAACCACACCACTGTCACAGCACCACCGCTCCTACAAATCACACCGCTGTCCAGTAGAGGGTCTCAATGCAGAAATCGTGAAAAATGCCCTTCACCGCCGTGGATGCTTCATGCTCCCGGTCCACCATAGCTCCATCCGCTTGGCCCACACTCCACCAGCTGTGTCGCCCGCTGTCCGCACATGCTCTGGCGGTGCCCCGGGTTCGACCCCGGGCAGGGCGCAGAGGGGCGGGCAGCCGGCTAGCTGGCGGCGGGGGGCGGACGTAGGCGGGGGGAGAGATACGGGCGCGACGGCGCGATGGTGTTGGTGGCGGCGGTGACGGTGGTGATGTAGTGACGTCACCGGTGTCGGCGGCGAGGGTAGCTGATTGCAACCTGGCAGGGCGGCGGAAGAGCTGTCACATGCATCAAGGCGCGGGGAAACAATGATTTAATTAATGTCTTCATTCCATTTCATTGATTGATTGATTGATTGATGATGGATTTTTTTTTTTTAAGTGGGACGCGCGAATTTTGGAATTGGCGCCCCCATGACACCCTGGTCTAGCATGGAACTCCCATAATTTAGCGGGAAGCACTCCAAAGAGTGCCCAGGTGGGCGGAAGTCGCAGGAACTTGTCCGCGCCGAGCAAAATGTGCTAACATTTATTGGGGCCGGGCGCATGGCGATGCTCGAGTTCGGCACCGTCCGTCTCCCACTCACTTCTTTCAGCAACAAGCACTGAGAAGTCCACCACAGTTCTGCATTATCTTGAGAGACTCCATTCCTACTATAAACACGTGAGGAGGGCATACAACAAACGAAAGCATAGGCGTTTGCCTAGCGTACATATTGTAATCACCTCGAACCATTACTGAGTACCTCGTAACAATTACCCTAACCTAGAAGTAACAAAATCACATAGAATTTGTAGCAGTGCTTAATCAAAAAATTATACCAATTAGTACAACAAGGAATTAACAAAACGCATAAAATGTCAAAGAACACCAAAAAAAACCAAGTGGCAGGCCCACGCAGTATGACCTATAAAATGATAGTGGTACGCCTGTTCACCAGGCGGCGAAGCGAAAGAAAAATCAGCTGAGCATCTCTGGTCGACAGAGGGGGAAAAGTAGAGATAAATATCATGGATTGGGGCTTACTCGTGGGAGGATCTAGCCAGTGCACATAACTTTTGTACTGGTCGCAATAACTTGCCCTGGCTAGTTCGTACTTCAACAGTACGCACGACTCCGGCTTGATCAGGGAACAATTTCTCCACTACACCTAATTTCCAGTGAGAGGGCGGAGATTCCTCAATTAAAAGTACTAAATCATTTACAGCTAGTGGTGGTGACTCCCTTTTCCACTTCACCCTTTGTTGCAAGGTGTGGAGGTAATTTCGCGACCAATATTTCCAAATTATTGCTAATTTGTTATTTAAATGGCGGAACTGTTGTGCAGGAGTAATCTGCACAAGAGGCGAGTCAGTATCTATAGGAAAAGTATTAAGCGCGTGCCCGTAGACTAAGTGATTCGGGGTTAAAATCAAATTCACATCCGTATCTGTAGACGTGACTTCAAGCGGTCTTGAGTTTAAACAAGCTTCTATTTTGGCTAAGAGGGTGTACAATGTAAGCAAGGGCACAACTTGTTGCCCTAAAGCGCGACGCAAATGGAATTTAAGACTTTTAACACAAGCCTCAGCTAACGAGTTTCGGTGAGGAGAGTAGGTGGGACAAAAGTGCCAGGAGGTACCCTGCACTGATAAAAAATTGGTGATAACCTCTAAATCCCGAGCGGAAAGAACAAAGCGATTAGCCTCGGCTAGGATACGACTAGCACTTTTGAATGTACTAGCGTTATCACTGTACATGTGCACAGGATAACCTCTTCTCGAACCAAAACGTTCAAAGGCCGCAATGAATTGAGAGGAGGATAGATTTTCGACGATTTCTAAATGCGAAGCTTTCGTGGAATGGCATATAAATACAGCAATCCAAGTCTTCTGAGACATTTTTGATCTCGTGAGAGACGGCCTTGTCAAAATTGGGCCACAATAATCTACGGATGTGTGAGCCCATGGCCGAGAAGGATTTACGCGGCTAGGGGGCAATGAACCCATAATTGCTCCACGGGCGCGCGCCAGCGCCTGCACGTCAGACAAGCATTGATTACTTTTTTTGCTACCCGTCGTAGGGAGGGAATCCAATACTGCTGGCGCACACATCCCATCATCATTGCCAAGCCCGCATGTAGAAATGCGAGGTGTATCATTTCTAAGAACAGGACGGTAAATTTGTGGTTAGGCGGAAGTATAATAGGATGCTTGTTTAACCTCTCCACCTGAGAATTCATTAAACGGCCACCCACCCGTAAAAGCCCATCAGGGCCTAGATAAGGATTCAAGCTAAGGAGCGATGACTTGGGAGGTAATCCCTTTTCTTTTGAAAGTGCCTTATATTCAAGGGGGTACATGTCTAGTTGAATGAGCCTTATAATAACCACTGTGGCTTCTCTCAATTCAAGCGGTGCCAACCAACCCCTTCTCCGCATCTGAGCCGAAGCAGGGTCAATGCGAGCAACAATTGCAGCCCGTATATTGTTAATGAATCTTAAGCATAGCGCCAACACCCTTATCAATTTGTGATATTTTGAATATCTGCTAAGTAGCACTTGAACAAATGAATTTTGGTTTTCACCTACATCTGACGAGGGCATACTTGTTTGGTATGCAGTGAACATACACAGAGAGCATCTACCTTACATTATCCGCTACCTCAGCATCGACAAACGGCTTGGCCCACATTGACACTGGCTGCTTCAGCCACGGCGGTCCTACAAACCAGAGGGTACTGTTTGCAGTGCCTGGGGGGAGACACCACGGGTTAGCAGATCAGCGGGATTCTGTCTCTCGAGCTTACATGGCGCCAACAAGATAGTGGATAGGATGCCACTATCTTTGAACTCTATGCGCAGTGAAAGCATCCAATTTATGATGCTTTTCACCAACCAGTGCAAAACAATAGAACTATCTGAAAAAAGATACACTTGATTAATAGAACACACAATTCTCAATGCTTCTTATTACCCTTCTTGGTCAATTCTACCAATAACAATGCACTACACAACTCCAAGCGAGGAATAGTCGACCCTGCCAGGGGAGCAAGTCTTGATTTAGAGCACAACAAGTGGGCTATGCGCAACGGATGCAGAATCATGATTAACTAAGTATAATGCAGCTCCGTACGCCTTATGAGAGGCATCACAGAATCCTACTAGACAAGAGGGAAGGTGACCCTGGGGTAACACCTTGCGTGGGAATATAATTGATGGCAGTAAAAACAATCTCATTAAGCAAGGACTGCCAACAACAAGTAAGATCAGAATCAAGAGGAGTATCCCAATCCAATTGTAAAGACCACAATTTTTGCAGAAAAAGCTTCAACTTTACCAAGAAAGGATTCACAAAAACCTAATGGGTCATAAATAGAGGCTATTAAGTGCAACACAACCCTTTTTGTGATATACGGGAGGTTGAAAGTGTTTGGATCGGAGTGTTTGCTGTATGTAATGCAAAGTGTGTCTTTATCAGTGTTCCAAGTCAAACCCAATATTCTATGTGTGTTGTCTGAGGCCAGAGGCGTGGAAGTGTATTGTGTGTGAGTGGTGTTGAGAGTGGCCAGAAACGATGAAGAATTGCTATTAACCTTTCTCAAATTAAAATGAGCTCCCTTTAGCACTTTTACAATCCTTTGAAATAACGATGCTGCCTTCTCAGCACAGTCGCTCCCAAACAGTAAGTCATCTACATAAAATCCCTGCTTGATGGCTGAAGCCACCTCAGGATCAATTTCATTTATTTCCTCAGCCAACTTGTTGAGACACCTTGTACTCAGAAATGCGGAGGGGGCGATACCATAAGTAACGGTGTGCAAAGTAAAAATTTTAATAGGGTCGTGAGGGTTCTCTCGCCACAAAATTCTCTGAAATTTAGTATCAGCATCATGCACCCGAACCATTCTATACATTTTCTCAATGTCTGCTGTGAAACAAACATTAAACAATCGAAATCTAAGCATGATTGTCAATGAGCTCTGATTGCACGTTAGGGCCAGCGTAGAGTAGGTCGTTTAAACTTAACCCGGAAGAAGATTTGGCACTACAATTGAAGACTACGCGCAGTGGTGTAGTATGGGATTGTGGATTCAACACACAAAAATGAGGTATAAATAGAAAGGAGGTGCTATCTTACTGACACATTCAACTGCATGCCCCAATTCAATGTATTCCCTCATGAACTTGACATAATTATGCCTTAATTCTCTATCTTTAGAAAATCTGTTTTCTAAGGCAAGCAAAAACTGTTTGGCCACAAAATGTGAATTCCCCAATAATTGTGGAGGACGTTTAAAAGGCAAAGATACACAAAATTGCCCATTCTCCAACCTAAAGGTGTCCTCATTAAATTTCTTTTCACAAGGATGCTCCAAGTGTGAGAAGTTTTCATCACGAGAAGAGGAAATCCTCTCAGAATTCCAAATATTCTCATAATCATTGACTAAGGAAGGAGAGTGTGCAGTTAAGAGAAAGCACTGATCTGGGGGTGCCGCACTTGGCAACAGTGTGGGCAATCGATCCCCCGCAATGACATTACCAAACTTAGTATCAAGAATAAAAAGCTTTGAACAATGGCTGCTCTTCTTAGTGTTAAGCACCTGAAAAAATAAAGAAGAGCTTAATAAAAATATCTAATTTTTTAGGAATAAAGAATTGGTCATCAGCCAATTTAGGTCAGCAGGCAGCTTCAGGGCAGCTAAATTAATGTTCCTCCGGGGGGTGGCTTTGGAAATAGCAGGGACCACTAAACATTCTATTGCCCTTTTCCACCTACAACACCGCGAGGAGATTAACACATGAACTCTAGCATTTGAACCAGAAGTAAGAGCATTAACAGAATGAATGGTGGCATTGTGCCTAATTCTTTTGAGACGGAGGGCCTGTACCAATGATTCAGTTATCAAGGAGACTTCACTACCAGAATCAAGTAATGCCCGGGCTGGCAGGGTTTGGCCCAAATCATTTGTTGCATTAACAATGGCTGTGGGAAGGAGAGAACCAATATTAAATGTCTGGCTAAGAACCAAGTGTGATAACGTGGAAACCTTACTATCGTGTGATTGTTTTGCAGTAATCTGGGTGGCAGATGCTAGTCCAGCAGAGTTGTTGGGAGCACTAGAACAATGAGGTGATGCCAAATTATGGACATTTTGTGTAGAAAATTTATGAAGCATTGAGTGGTGGTTCTTACCACAAGTTTTACAACTTCGCTGTGAGCAATGATGAGAAGGACCCTTCCTTCGAAGACAGTTGTAGCAGAGTTGATGAGAAGAGACAAATCCCATCTCTGCTGGACAGCCAGGGTACGAAAACGAGGGCAGGCGAAAAGTGGGTGCTCTCCAGAACTGCAGGCAATGCAGGCTTGAGCTGATGACCCCTCTTCCAGCTGAAACACCTGTTTGGCAGGTGAAGATTGTGTAGGGCGCTTAGATTTACTAACTGAAACAGAATTCACATCAGGATTAGCAAGAGGGGCAATGTCTAGGGCTCTTGCCCGGAGTGAAAGAAAATCTAAAACATTTTGCAATGGAACAATATCATTTTTTGCTTTAGCAAGGAAAAATGCTTCCCTTGTTTTGTTATCCAATTTACTGAGCACTAAAAATTGTACTATTATTTCAGCCATTGGGACTGTAGTGGGAACTGCTGACATAGATAGCCAGTGAGAAGTTACTACATTGTGCAATTCTCTTAAGGAGGAGGCATCACCAATTTTGAGGGAAGGAAAGGAGAAGAGAGCATGAATGTGCTCTTCTAAAATTTTCGATTTATCGTCATAACGATCTCTTAATAAAGCCCAGGCCTGTTGAAAGGATCTGTCTGATACTGTGAGAACAGAAATCAACTTCAGAGGTTCGGCCTCGAGACTACTCATTAAATGCACCAACTTCTGCGAGTCCGGTATCTGTACCTGATTAATGACTATTGAGTAAACAAATCACAAAAACGTTGCCAATTTCTATACCTTCCATCAAATTTTGGAATTTTAATGCTCGGTAGCGAGGCATGATGACACGCCGAGGCAACAGTAAGAGGCTTTTCAAAGGGCTCGTATTTTTCATTCAATAGCTGTTTTACAGCCAAGTAAGCATTTTCACATTGCGAAAATTTTGTTCATGAATCGTGCTAAAGAACTCTGTGGAGCTGATCGCATCCATTTTAAGAGCTTCGATATCCTTCCAGACCTCACATAACCTATCACGCAAGCACGCGAGACTCGCTACCGTTGCTGGTTGCAAAGCTTTCAAATTACTTTCAATTCGTGAAATTTCCCAAATAGCGAGACTCCACCTTTGTGATAATCTTAATTCAACTGCACCTGGCTCCTTAGCCCGTACCTTTGACTGAGACATGGTTAAATAAGCTTGCTTACTAACGAAAAGAACTGAAATAATTCACGGTAGCATTTAAAGGGTATGAAGTTTCATACGCGAAAAACCATCTAAAAATTTAAGCACCGACATGTATTTGTTAATTGGAAGTCAACACCACTTTCATAAGCAAAATGAGCTATGTAACTATCGTCAAAATGCATTTAACCCTACAAACTTGAGAACCTAAGATCAGGAACGTGAAATATGAGGTTAGGAACGCTGCATAAGATTTCCAGGAATTGGAAAGGCGTAACCAAGAACATGCTTTTAATTTGCACCATACAAACCGCAAAAGCAAAGCGCACATAACACAAGTATATGTTACAACAGCACTGCTAATGATTCTACTGTAATTTTGTTTTTTTTATTCACAAAGGCACGCGTTATTCGCGGCGTGGCGTGAACAAAAACCTCGCGTAGTCAGTGTTACCAACGAACGAACGAAGTATTCGTTCCCGGGTTTCAAGGCACCAGAAAATGTCAAAGAATACAAAAACAACTTTAATAATAATTTCACAAAACTTTAACAATTTCACAAAACTCTTGCAGTGTTGCGAAACACAAAATTAAAGGCACACACTGACCAAGCGATGCTACCTGACTAACACAGCAAGCAAAAACCAAATGAATGTAACATTGAAAGGTTACGAGGCACACATGGCCGGGTTGTCGAACCACACCACTGTCACAGCACCACCGCTCCTACAATCACACCGCTGTCCAGTAGAGGGTCTCAATGCAGAAATCGTGAAAAATGCCCTTCACCGCCGTGGATGCTTCATGCTCCCGGTCAACCATAGCTCCATCCGCTTGGCCCACACTCCACCAGCTGTGTCGCCCGCTGGCCGCACATGCTCTGGCGGTGCCCCGGGTTCGACCCCGGGCAGGGCTCAGAGGGGCGGGCAGCCGGCTAGCTGGCGGCGGGGGGCGGACGTAGGCGGGGGGAGAGATACGGGCGCGACGGCGCGATGGTGTTGGTGGCGGCGGTGACGGTGGTGATGTAGTGACGTCACCGGTGTCGGCGGCGAGGGTAGCTGATTGCAACCTGGCAGGGCGGCGGAAGAACTGTCACATGCATCAAGGCGCGGGGAAACAATGATTTAATTAATGTCTTCATTCCATTTCATTGATTGATTGATTGATTGATGATGGATTTTTTTTTAAGTGGGACGCGCGAATTTTGGAATTGGCGCCCCCATGACACCCTGGTCTAGCATGGAACTCCCATAATTTAGCGGGAAGCACTCCAAAGAGTGCCCAGGTGGGCGGAAGTCGCAGGAACTTGTCCGCGCCGAGCAAAATGTGCTAACAGCTGACAATATTTCTGATATATTTGATTTATTTAATAAGTTGCATTAACTGCTAGATAATTAGCGACCACATGATTTGTACAGAATTAACAATATTTGAAGCAGCCAAGAATTACAAAATGACGTGAAAAAATATTAACAACTTTTTTACATTAATATATGATAACACTATAAAGGTATAATGCATAGTATTCAGTTGCTGTCAATATTGTTTTGAGAAGTTCCCACAATTTCGGCACTTCATTGCCATTGTCACCGATCGCTGTCTCCCACCAGGTCACCTCAGTAGCTTAACTAATTGATTGATGATTCCGAGCTCGTCAAATGCACGTCTTCCGTCATACGAGTGCGTTTTAGTGTATGTGTCTTCCCACATAGTGCGTGTAAGTATACGTGTGTGTTTGTGTAAGGGGAGAGGATAAGATCAGGAGGAGAAAGGAAAGGTTGTACGCCATCCGTACCTGTTTGTTAGGGTACTCATCCGGCATTCTTCTCTTGGTGATCGGAGGAAAAAAGGGAAACTAACAATCAGAGCAGGAGATCTCTAGAATTCTCCCCCAGACACCGGTGGACCAAGTTATTTATCTAGTGTCGAAAATCCGCCACGGGAGGGATTTCAGGTCAGAGTCGAATAGAAGCAGCATTTTAGGGGTCTGCGATGCCACTTTAAATCTCGCGGTTCGGAAGTTATATTATAGGATTAAGAAAAGGGTCTTAATAGACCATTAGTCATATAAAAACAGTGTTATTACACCGTGTTCCGTTAGACCAAAATCATTGTCATTAGATTACAGCACCTCATATTTTCTATATGGTATCTTTTCTGATGTCTTTCAAATTAACCAAGTTTAATTTAGGTGTCGGTGTCATCCAACCACGATCTTTCCTAGAGAGAAGCATTGAACCTTAGAAATGTACAAAGGGAAGGACGTCAAGTAGACAAAAACCGATGGCACAGACATAGCGTGAGTATTGTGGGCGGTGGAGCAGAAGGACGCTAGGGCAAGAGACGAAGAATGAAGAAAAGAGAGGCCATCGGAATGATTAAGGAAGGTTGCCGACAGGAATAGTAGATTAAATGAGGCAAACTGTAAAAGGTGGAAAAGTTCGTAGTAGGTGTAATCAACATCGATTGGGAAGGGGGAAGGGAACGGCTGCAAACGATCGCTAATTCACCTCCAGGTGCGACCTCCGATTTAGATCCGCATGCGGTCGCAAACGCATTTTGTCCGATTGGGATTTGTTTCCTTCCCTCTATCTCTGGTACAGCAAATTCATTTATTTTTTTATTTTTTTTCCTTCTATGGTGACTGCTGGCAACAGTAGAATGCTATTCATAGACCACGAGCATTATTCTGCTACACTATTGTAATTCCTGGGAAATAAATTTTTTAAAAAAATGCGTTTGATGGGACTTTTCAAATATTCAGTACATTTTAAATCATACATATTCTCTTCAATGAAGAAATTTTGAGTTATATGCTAATTTATATCTCCCATACCTGCAAGAAAGGGAATCATGATGAGTAATATGAGATTGGAAACATTCTGATTCTCATTCACTTTTAATATATAGGTAGTGTAAAAGTAGGATTCAACCAGTGTAAAGATTTATGATTGTAATTTGTGCGTGACAAGAAAAGGAGTAAAATAATCGTAATTTCTTGCCACTAAGATAAAATCTGTCCTTTTGTTGTTGCCTGAACGCACTAGAAATTTTGAAAAAAAATGTCAAGTTCTAAAAGATGTTACTCTATTTAATCTTTAATCTACTCATTGAAATTTCTCCCCAATTACTTTTAATAGCAAATGATCTATAAAATTAGCAAGATGGCTACAACACTGTGTATTACATTTAATACTGTATTACTGTGTTTTCTGTATTACATGTAACTGTTTCGCGCTGATGCGAATGTATATTTCTGAATGTTAAGTGTGAATTTGATGTAAATATTTATGTTTTGTGTTGTTGTTTTTTCCGAGGGTATTTCCTGTATAGCGCGCACCAGAGCTTCGCTACCCCGGAAAATAGTTCCGGGACGCGGGTTGGCGGAGGAATACAGCAGCGACCTGGGGGGGGGGCGAGCACCGGAGACCGGCAGCTGCTTCAGTTAGCGGAGAGCGAGCGAGTTAGCGACGTTGTCAGAATCTGTGTTAACACTGTGCTTGTTTTATGCTACAGGACCGGCTGTGCCCCCGGACTTCCCTTTGGATTGCGGTTTCTGGTTCACACCGAAAGACGACGCGGCTGTGTTTCTGGTTCGCCCCTCTGGATTGTGGCCGGACCCCGCTAGTCTCCGGGCGGAGTAGATTTTGGCAGGCTCGCCCCGCGACCCCGCCGCCTAGCAGCGTGTCGTAAGGGCACGCGTTCGTTCACGGCCGCCAGGCTGGCCTTTCGCCTACCGACGCAACCACACCTCGCTGAGGCCACGCCGCCGTTGACGCCGGCTACACCGATAACGCCGACGCCCCAGGGTTGTAGGGCACGGTGGTGACCTTTTACGGCACGGGGAGCGCGCTGTCGTCTCCGTGGAAGCCGCCGTCGGCGGCCCGCACCGAGCATTTGTCTTCGAATTGTGTAAACGGCCCCGAGCCGTCGGGTTCTCCCAACTGTATTGTTAGAGGTTGAATAAACTGTTGTTGCTTGAGAGGGTGTTATTCATTCTGATACACAACAGTATTCATATTAGTTTGTGTCATATCGACAGCGAGAGGCTGCAACTACGCCAAGTAATTTTATGAATAAATCCAGCACACCAATTGACTGTTTTGATCTTCGAAAATTTTCGTTTTATTTTTATGGGATTTATGGGAAGTCTGGAAGGGAGCGTGCTACGTAAGAATATCCCAAAATAAGTGATAAGTACCGTATTCTGTACAGGCGGCTTCGCAAATCCTACAAATTTCTCTAAATGGTTCAGGGTTTTACGTCACGTGCTCATGCTTGTTTTGAAAAAAGGAAGTTAGGATTTATTCTTGGCACGTCTAGTGTGGTGGCGATTATAAATAAATAATATGATAAAAATTAGTTCCGTTTCGATATGTATTTTACGAAAATTTTGACAATTTGAAGCAAAATTACAGGAGCTCAAAAATATTTCGGAAAAAGTACACATGATTTAAAGATTTAATTCTGAGGAATTGACACATTAAAATCAATGATGTAGAAGGGGTTGAAAAACGAATGTAGGCAATTTTCCACAATACATAAGATTTTAATTAAAGTAGGGCATACACCAAATCTGAATGTAATTTGTTCTATTGAAATAAATAACAAATAAACAATTCGAAGCCCTTAAAGACAATATTAGGAAAATGATCTAAAGGCCCCAGTTTGGTGCTCATCCTTGTGCCAAAGCGTTGACTCTGAAAGAAAGAAAAAAACTGCGTTTGGGTCACGCTTTGTGCGGATTGGGCAGCACTGTGCCATAATTTAATACGGATCTTTGTGAGCTTTGTGATTAAAATGTGACGCGTTAAATGAATACTTTATTGTGCGGCAACAAAATTCTTGCGTCAGTATGAACATTTCATTACATCGTAAAGCAACGTTGATTTTGCACCTGACACTTTGCATTACAGTGGATTTTTCTTTGATAATTCCAAAACGACGGTTCAGCTGAGGTGGTTCAGGGCTATTCATGCAGTCATTGCGGTTGAGTAACTACAGAGCCTGTGCCAGACGCTCCTAGTGTTCAAGTCCCAGAAGGTGGCAGGGTTTTGACACTGAATTAGACCTAGCTCTCTAATTAGACTCTGACTGGAGGAGAATTCTAGCAGTCTGTTGTTCTGTTCGACAGTTTTCCGTTGTTTCTTCGGTGAAACCCAGGCGAATGCCATAACAGTACCCTAACAAACGAACCACGGATCGGCGCGCGATATTTCCTTACTTTCTTGTCCTATCCTCATTCCTTAGTTACTTATGTTTCTGTGGTTAATTACTTATGTTATTAGTTATATGTTTCTGTATTAATATATTACAGTCGCTCGGGGTGAATACCAGGCTGCCGCGTAGCGCGCAGACAAGTGGAGCGCATAACGTTATGCAATTTAAATTTTGTTGTCGATTTCCGTCTCTAAATTCAAATTATTTTTTCTTTTTCAAATTTCATTCTGTAACAGGTTTTGTATCTGTTTAACCTTTGATATTGTTTATAAGTGCTTCAAATGATACTTCTACTCAACTAACTACTTACCTATTATAATATAACTTACCTAATATAAACTATCATATTTGTACTTTTGTAGATTGCATTGTATGAACTAAATTGTTAACATGTGATATGTGGTTAGGCGGAAGAGCGGGCCTGATGGCCCGAGCCTCGCCATATCAATAAAGGCATTATTATTATTATTATTATTATTATTATTATTATTATTATTATTATTATTATTATCATTAGTTACAGACACTTACATGCAATACTCCACTACACATCTCGGGAATCAAGTCGGCATCTTAGCTCTTGTTCCGGGTGAGGCGGGTGACGGCTTCGTGGGAAGTGCATGGATGGGGGATCCCCACAATCCGACGTGTAGGTTGAAGCTGAATTTCGCTATCTAATGCGCGAAGAACACCGCCACCTCCAGGGGTAAAACCTGCACTTTACGTTAGGTACAATTAACCGTAGTAGTTGACGCGACCGAGAAAAGAAATAATGAATCCAAAACGACGGCGATTTGTTACTTGCTGCGGAAATGACCGGGGTGTAGAAGTAGTAGTTTTTGGAGCCTCGTATTTAGTAAAATCGCTATACATATTTTTACCAAAATCCGCAACCATTTGTTTTTGTTGCGGAGTTAATAAATTAAAATAAGCATTGTTTAATTGTTCAGATGTTAAAGGATTTTGATTCATGTTTATTTAAAATTAAAATTGTTTAAATAAATATTTATATGTTAATTTTAATGGTTTGTTACCATTAAAATTTATTCATTCAAAATTAACAATTTCTACATCTCCAACACTTGGATTTATAAAAGTTCCGTAACTTGGAATGAGCGTATTTGGAGGTACCATTTCTCCTTCAAATGCTCTATCAAATTTACCTTCACTCTTCATTTGTAATAATTTTAATTGATCAGCTGTATCTTTATCATAATTATCTACAATACCTTTCCTAAGATCAATATGAGGTTGAACTGATGGTGAAAACCATCCCAAATTTTGAGGAAATATAGGTAAATCTCCTCTGATAAAATCTGATCCCTCTAACAACCTTGATCTTCTATTTGCATACATAATCCTATCATAAACAACTGGTTGAATCATTTCTCCATTATCATCCATAATACCTTGTTGTAAAGGTGATGAAGGGTTGAATGCCATAGCATCTTGATCTAAATTATTATACAAAGGTGCAATTCCGGGGTTAATAGATCCATTTTTAGTTGGAACAGAAATAACAGCTCCATCTAACATTCCAAATCTAGGAGGAACCATGGATTGGAATGTTCCAGGTACAGACATAAAATCTCCATTACCTTGTCCTCCAAAAGGCGCAGATGCATCGTATACTTTATCAACTTTATATGTTAAAGAAGGCATGAAAGGTTCGACAATAGAAGAAGCAGGTACATATTGACTACCTGATTTTTTATTCTTTTTGTTCCAGAGATACCAAGCTGCAACAGCAGCCAGTAACAATAATCCAAGAGAAATAACTTTATTTTGGTTACTCATATCTTTATTCTCTAACAAATTATTTAACAGTTACACTTATTAATGTATTTATAAATTACTTAAAAGACAATTAAATAAATTTAATGGTAAAACCATTAAATTTTAAATTAGTTTTTGATTATTGTTTGATACTTTTGCCATTATTTTTTTTAGAAAACATACCACTTGTAAAAGCCATTCCGATAACACCTACAATTAATAAACCTATTGCTAAATATAACAACCATTGTTTTTTACTTTCCATAGCAAATCCAACCGATTTTGAATTTTCAACATTTGAATTAACAATTGGTCCGATACCTTTAACGATTTTTCCAGATTGCCAAACAAATCCACCACCTTGTTTGGCAATATATGTATAGACTTTTAATAAGGATGGGTCATGGTAATCAATCC
>JAHLJT010008761.1:0-11877 GCA_031308135.1 Acheta domesticus
TTCTGGTTTCTCTTCTGTTCATAAAAATAACTCTCTTTTTCCATCACTCTATTCCTCCTCTTTTATTTTCCTCCTCCCTTCTCTTTTCTCATATATCCCTCTTCTTCCCTTCCCCCATTACCTTTTTCTTTTTTATCCTATCCATTATCTTTTTTCTCTGATTACACTCTGCTTTTCCAAATCCTCTCTTCTTTCGTGATTCTCTTTTCTTATAGTCTTTCTTTCTCTCTTTCTGCTATTTGCCCCGCTAATCCCGCCTCTTCTTTTGCCACTTTCCAACGTTGACTCCTTCACTCGCTCTACCTCAGTGTTGTCAAAGTCGATGCCACGAGCGGAGTCCGTGGCACGAGTGCCACGTCGAAATCGCCCCTCCACGCAGTTCATTCCCCCGCCACCAGAGACAACGTCCATTCCTATTGTAAAAACGGCGGGTTTACTACTAATAGTTTCCATTCCCGACGCTAAGTTGCGCAGGGAAGCTCGTGGCATGCTGCGGTACTACGACGCGTGCCACTGCCACCAGTAGAAGACATTGACAGGTCACTGCTCTACCTTCTCATTTGTACCTCCCGCCCTATCGCGCTGCATCCCAACCATCCCTACGAATAAAGGGCCTCGTCGATCTGATCCACTCCGATCATATCCAGACACGTCACCTCCCTCGCCCCTCGCGCCCCATGCCCCGTCCCCAGCGCCGTTGTGCCGGAGGCGGCGGCGACAGCGTGTGCGGAGATCGTGCGACGTATCGACAAGTGAAGCGGCGCGGGGCGGGGAGTGGCGGGGTGGAATGGGAGTGGGGGTGAAGAGGGAAGGACGGGGTGGAGTGGGAATGTAGGAATGGCAGTGACGGGTAGTGGGTGTGGAAGGGGCCAGAGTGGCGCCGGAGAGTGGTGAAGGGGAGGGACGGGAAAGCGAAGGACGTGGAGGGGGCGGCGGAGCGGGGTGGGCAGGTGGGCGGTGAGAAATGGGGGGACGGGGTGGAAAAGGACCGTGGCGAGGCGGGACGGGACGGGATGGGACGGGGCGAGGTGGGGCGGGGCGGGGTGAGGCGGAGCGGGGCGGGACAAAGACGGGACGGGACGGGGCGGGGCGGGGCGGGACGAGGCGAGGCGGGGCGGCGAGGCGGGGCGGCGAGGGGCGGGGTGAGGCAGGGGCGGGACGGGGCGGGGGCGGGACGGGGCATGGCGGGGCGGGACGGGGCGTGGCGGGGCGGGACGGAGCCTGGCGGGACGTGACGGGGAATGGCGTGGCGGGGCGGGATGGGATGGGACGTGGCGTGGCGGTTGTGGCTTCACCTTCGATCCTATCGTGAGGCGCCGCCGTTGAAACAACAGGTGCGCGTGGAGACGAGCGCGCAGTTTTCGCGGCGACACGTAATTCCAAACGACAACACAGTCTAAATTTTGTGTTTGTTTTGAATATGTTTTGCTTGCCTCTCCCGGTTGTTTTCTGTTCTCTTCAGGTGGCAAGAGTTTCCGAACAGGTTCTGTGAATTTTGTTTTTTGAATAAAACAATTTCCATCGCTGTTGTGTTTGGCGTTTGCCAATTTATTCCTCAAAGCGGGAATAAACTTCATTTTGAATATACAAACCATTGTATTCGCTCAGAGGTGATTTAGATTTACAGATAAGGTTTGCATCCGAATGAGTTCGTAATTCTGTACAATTTGCAGACATGATGTGGTGCAGGGAACGTTTAAATGTGAAAACGGACTGATTAGTAGTTGAAAGAAAGTGTATTTTACAACAAAAATAGCAGCACGTCTCTGTACAGAGCTAGGAACTTTCGTAACATTTTCAGGCCATTAATTGATTCTGTAGATATACACGATTTCTTTTACAATTAATATATGAGTAGTTCCTCTTTAATGTTCACCTTTTAAATGTACTGTCTGCAGTGCGTTGCAAAAGATCAAAAAATGTGAAGGGAATGTAATATACATTTTATCTGCAACTGTAATGAGTAATCCTAAAAGACATAATACGCTGTAATAAAATGTGGATTAGTAACCCCATCTCCATGAGGTTTTTCATCTACTTTTCCCTTGGCCCATTGAACAAACGGTGAGATGACTCTGTTTTTCTACTGGGCATAGAAAACGTAGCTTCACTATCTGCGAACGTGTTCTTCACCTCTGTGAGGTGTTGAGTAAGGAATATATTTATTCTGTGAACAGTACCGTCAAATAATGGCGTTCTTCTTTTCTGGCGGTAGTAAGCTCATTCCACCATCATGGAAATGAAAAAGAATAAGAGACAAATCCTGTTGCTCATATGTAATTGCAAATTGTTTTATTGTAGCGAAAATATTTCTCAAAGTTTGCCATAAAGCAACTCTCTACCTGTATTTTATAATTCAATGTAAAGTAGTACGAGATCTAGGATACAGATTCTGAGTGACGGCTTGTGCTTAGTTTGGACGCTTGCACAAACCCTAGTTTATCGAAAAAGATTTTTAAAATATCTTAGGAATATACAACGACATTCAATATTCGAGATGCTGCACCAATATCGGTGTGTGTGAAATAATTTTGAAAGAAAAGAGGTCCGGTGTCTGGTGCTGACCCCGGCTGTGCACCAGGTGATGTTCTTGGTGTATTACTGCATTTACTCTTTTGCCCTATGCTTCTACGCAGGGCATTCGTTGCTTTGGCACGGCAACCAGTCTCCAGCTTACGCGCAGAAGAAGCGGTGGGTCTCGTCGCCGAGCGGGGCCTGCGTCCGATGGGCGTGCCAATTTTCTCTCTTCGTCTGACATTATTATTATTATTATTATTATTATTATTATTATTATTATTATTATTATTATTATTATTATTATTATTATATTTTCCTCAGCTATTTTCGCTGGTAAAAATTTCACCTTCCCCAGAGTTGTTTTGGAACAGGTTCGGTCACAGAAAAAGAAGTTCATCTTAAGACATACATTTTCTTATGGTATGGGCTGTTTGTAACAGAACTGTGCGATATCCCATGTTCAAAACGTTTTTCGGTAGTTGGAGTTCTTTTAAGTGTTTTAGGAAGTTTTTACTGACAAGGCCTTCCGCTGATATCACGAGTGGGAATGTTTTGGTAACATTTAATTTCCAAATATGTTTTAGTTCATAAGACAAGTTTTCATATTTGGAAATTTTTTCCATTTCTTTCTGTTTGATATTGTGGGATAATGGTACTGCGATGTCTATTATTACTCCTTCTTTTTTCTTTATTATTATTATTATTATTATTATTATTATTATTATTGTTATTCTTCTTCTTCTTTCGTTTGGGTCATCTAGGGACCACGCACCAATTTCATTGCTTCTTCGTCTGTTCTTCTTTCATCTTCCTCCAGTACTCTTTCATCTTCTCGCTGTGTATCACTTTCTCTCCTCGGACCATTTTGATCCTGTCTTCTTTTCCTTCCTGCCCTGGAGTCCTTCCATTTGTAACACGGGAGTCCTTACATTGTTATACGGGAGATATATCATCATTGCAATATACACCAGGGTAGTGAATTTTTTTAAATAAAATAATTTTATTTGTGTAAAACGTGTCAAAAAATAGTGCTTGTTTCAGAATGCTGGAGTGCGATCATCAACCAAATTCTTTGTTTTGGTAAGAGTGGAAACCAAAGCCACGTGCGTGGGAGGTGAATATACCTGACCTGGACACCATATAAAATTCGACATGTAGCAATTAGGACTGAAAGAACTTGCGTTTCATTTGGAATGTCTCCGTGTGTTGAAGAAATAAAATTCGCAAATTAGTGCAAAATGTGCAAATGTGAATTGACCAGAAAAGTGGGTTACGTATATACACAGGGCATTAACCCTCCGGCGGGCGCGTCCCATCATTTCCCATCAGCAGGCGCGTGCGGCACTCCGTGCCGCATTTATCAACTTCGATTTTCGCGTCAATAGTTGTCAATCTTTTGTAATTGAATGTGAAGGAAATATTCTTTATTTATATTTTTATACATTTCATTTCATAAAAACTAAATACCAAACGAAATAACAATGTTAATAAGAATCTGATCTATAACTTGCTCCCTCCGTGTCTTGGTACGTGTACATGTCGGGGAATGAATACGGTGAAAACGTGCCTTCTAACGTTTCTTCGGAACCAACACATTTAAATTTGAATTGGTAATTAGTACTTCAAAATATGTGTCATAAAGCTCAATAACAAAACAGCAGTAAGAATTCTAATGGCTAAAATATGCAAATATTATACTTATATTGACAAAGCGCGTGCGGTACGGAGTGCCGCAACCGTTGCAGAGTTTAAATTACTAATGAATAACGGTCGATCGGCAGTGTCTAAAATCGTGCCTTGAGTGTCATCCGGTTGAAAATACAATGAATGAAGAATAACTATGAGCTCAATAGTGCGACACCAATTGTTTACACGAAATCAGCAAAAATGACAGCACTGAGTGCCGCTACGCGCCTGCCGGAGGGTTAAAGGGGAAAGAATTGAGATTATTCACTAACACGGTTATTATATAATTACATATAGTGACTTTATTTCAACACAGTAACCAATGATATTGATGTACAAATATGACACGGAAAAAACCAGAAGCGGTATGATGGCAGTTTCTAGGAAATACACGCTGACGTGTTGTAGAAAAAGGAAATGGCAGACAAACAACTGCTACTCTCCATAAGTGGAAGAGAGGGCATGTCTCTTTTATTAAACAACGCAAATTTTGCAATCCTGTATCAAGTGGTCGGAAAAAAGTTACTCAATACAAGCTCAGTACGATATAAAACCATCTCGGAATTAAAAACGGAAGATACAGCAAAATAGTGCGGAATATTTTAAATACAGGTTTATTGGAAATTCCACAAATCCATCATCGTCTATGTGCATTTGTCAAAAAATATTTTCGAATGAAGTGATGAAGCCCTCTAGACTTCATCACGTCATTTGAATAAAATTCATCCAGATAAGAAAGGTGAAAATGTAGCCAATTTTAGAACGGGAAAATAAATACGTAGCTCAGTCAATTGTATAAAAACTTTTTTCAGCGGATTTAATCAGAGCGATGACGGACTTCAAACTTCGTACAATATCTCTTTGTTGGTTGCTCAATCAGGCAAACTACACACTATTGAAGAAGGGTTAATTTTACCGGCAATAAAAGAAATAATAACTTCTGTGATCCATGAATCATCAGCAGATATTATTAAAGAAAATTCTTGGAGCAATAATTCAGTAGAAAGAAGAATTGATGCCTAAAATATGCTGAGTCATTGTGAAGAATATTGAAGACTCATTGTGCAATCATCTGACATTTAATTACAGATAGGGCTCCGGCTATGACTGGGCATCACAAAGGCTTCATAGCGTACTTAAAAAATTAAATTCCAGATGTGCTCGCTATACATTGCATCATCCATTGCGCCACAACATTTAATTGGGAAAAATTTAAGTGAACATTTCGCCATATTTATGTGAACGTGGATTTAATGCTGTGGCAACGTTGCTAATTAAAAAGAGGAATCGTTTGCATGTTACCGAACGCGGTGACTTACTGCTATTTTTGAGTAAATTCGAACCTAATATTAAAAAACTTCTCTTTTCTCATTTCAGATGATCATTAACGCATGTTAGGAAAACCCAAAGAGGCAATATCAGTGAAGAAATTGTGAAGAATGCTTTACATTGCATAGATAAGCATTTACAACTCTTTCTAATAAAATGATATTGTTTTTTAATATATTAAAAATATAAATTGAACAAAAAAATGTATGCCCACATTGGCCCCCAAGGGGGCTAGATCACACATATGTACATGTTTTATAAAAAGGGCATTTAAAATGTATTTCGGAGGAAAATATTAAAAAATGCTCGGTCTGTCGGTCGGTCTGTCGGTCGGTCTGTCGGTCGGTCTGTCGGTCGGTCTGTCGGTCGGTCTGTCGGTCGGTCTGTCGGTCGGTCTGTCGGTCGGTCTGTCGGTCGGTCTGTCGGTCGGTCTGTCGTCGGTCTGTCGGTCGGTCTGTCGGGTCGGTCTGTCGGTCGGTCTGTCGGTCGGTCTGTCCGGTCGGTCTGTCGGTCGGTCTGTCGGTCGGTCTGTCGGTCGGTCTGTCGGTCGGTCTGTCGCGGTCTGTCGGTCGGTCTGTCGGTCGGTCTGTCGGTCGGTCTGTCGGTCGGTCGGTCGGTCGGTCGGTCGGTCGGTCGGTCTGTCTGTCTGTTCTGTCGTCGGTCGGTCTGTCGGTCTGTCTGTCGGTCGGTCTGTCGTCGGTCTGTAGGTCGGTCGGTCGGTCTGCCGGTCGGTCTGCCGGTCGGTCGGTAGGCCGGTCGGTCGGTCGGCCGGTCGGTTGTCAATTAGAGGACGGACGGTCCATCTGTCAGTCGGTGTGTCGGCCGGTGTGTCGGTCGGTCTGTCGGTCGGTCGGGTCGGTCTGTCGGTCGGTCGGTCTGTCGGTCTGTCGGTCGGTCGGTCTGTCGGTCGGTCGGTCTGTCGCTCGGTCGGTCGGTCTGTCGGTCGGTCGGTCGGTCTGTCGGTCGGTCGGTCGGTCTGTCTGCCGGTCGGTCGGTCTGTCGGTCGGTCTGCCGGTCGGTCGGTCTGCCGGTCGGTCGGTCTGCCGGTCGGTCGGTCTGCCGGTCGGTCGGTCTGCCTGCCGGTCGGTCTGCGGTCGGCGGTCGGTCTGCCGGTCGGCCGGTCGGTCTGCCGGTCGGCCGGTCGGTCTGCCGGTCGGTCGGTCGGCCGGTCGGTCGGTCGGCCGGTCGGTCGGTCGACCGGTCGGTAGGCCGGTCGGTCGGTCGGCCGGTCGGTCGGCCGGTCGGTTGTCAGTTAGAGGGACGGACGGTCCATCTATCAGTCGGGTCGGTTCGTCTTTCAACCGAATGGCCACGTATTGCTGTCACCATTTTTTTCGATGTCAAGGACACACAATTCGTGGATTCTGAGTACCCAACGTGTTAGTGGAAGAAATTTACGTGGAATAAGAACAAGATACATCCACTTTCTTGATAATACCGATTTTTTGCCAAAGCATAGCAATACTGTTTCGTTACTGCATAGTTAGGCAAGAGAATAAAAATACCTTGATTGGAATTATTTTTGCTGGTTCGAGTAGTATTATAATATTCCATAACAATTACAAATAATGCGAGAAGGGATGTTCCGTTTTAGCACCCCTAGTGTTTAATTGTGTTAGCAGTTTTAATTTCGTCCAGAGCAATTGAAGTACAAAAAGATTGTCGGAAACTGCTGAAACATTTTTATTATTTACTATGCGGGTTATAGTAGACGTTATTTTATTTGATGTATTTGATCAAAGAACAGTAAGAACTATGTGACGTACGGGGAAGAAGTATCATTTGAATTTAGCGCTCGTTTGTCTTAACGGAACGAGAGATGATCGAAATAATAAACGGGGGAAATACGAGAGTGTGTTCTTTCAACTGCGAGACGTTGAATCTAATATGCAGTTCTGTTCTGCGGCCACTATGCAACTTATTTAAACTTGTGCGTGTTTATCTTGGCAGACGCCGAGTTGGAGGTGCTCGGCTAAGTCCACAGGCCGCCTGCGGAGTTGCTTCCGCTGGGAAATCACTCGAAACTAATGGTCTGTCTCCGTTGTGTTCCCGTAGAAGTTAATTTTGTTGCTAGCAATTGTGTTGAGGCAACGTTGACAAAGTTTTTTGCCTCTTTTCATGCGCGACGATTAAATTTACTTGTTAACGCGTGTTTATTCACACGGCTCACTGCACTGATGAAAGGCCAAAATTGTTCTGTAAACGGAAGTGACCACGATTTATCATTGTTGATAGAAAATTTAGGTGTTAAATTAGGTGTCTATTTTTATCAAGCGAGTGGGATCATCATTTTCATGTGATAGTATCTCGGGTAAAATTCAGTAAATTCGAAGATACAGAGGTGGAAACATATAGGATTATCTGTATTCAGCAGGTGAAGTAGTGCAATTATATTACATACACTGTTGTTAAGCCCGCAGTTTACGCCGCATCTATGAATATCTATCAAGAATTAGGAACAATTTATAAATTTACGTTTTTCTTAAATACATAATTCTAACGACAAAAGGAGACAACGAGCAGGAACAATATGACAAAGTTTTCAATAGCAGCTGTAGAAGAAAAGCAATAGATATGTTTCTTTCTTCACAACATTTCACTCCTTTGTGTGAAAATCAGGAATGTTAAGTATTAAGAGGTGCTTATCCACAGAACAAATCATTGAAACGAAAAATTGTGAATTGCATTAAATTCGAAACTCAAATTGTTCACGATCTTAATTTTTAACACGGAACCCTAATCAGATGTAAAGGGAATATTCTAATACAACAAAATGCAATACAAATATAAGTACGTTTCTAATTTAATATGTTCAAATATCGCATAATGCTAAAAATATTTGGGTGGTAATATAACGTATGCTCAAATCGCGAATAATAAATTCAACCATGATATATTGAAAATAAAAATTAGAGTACTGTTACAATATCATTTTTCGTTTTTGTTGTACGACTGGGTAACTCGATTTTCACTGTTTTCAGTTATCGTTTCTACACTCGCTCATTACTAAAATCCCAAAACAGTAGCGTTAACTGACAGATTATGTTGTCTTCTAATTGCTACAACGAGGTAACTCGACTTTTTTTGCAGTTGAGTTATCAATTGAAGTTAGTTTAATTGATTACGCAGTTATCTATGCAATTTTGCTGATCTGCCTTCATTAAAGGAAAATTTTTTATCAACGTTTCATAAAACTGCTCTACTACTACAAAAACAACTCTTAGAAGCATTTAAATGTTTAAAAGTGCAAACTTTCTGTTTTATGAGCTTCCCGAACTTATTTAATTACTTTCTTTCTCAACCGCTCTTGTATGTGTAGCCTCCCTTGGGTACATACCTCAGTTAGATAGAATATTTAAATGCCGCATGCGATTACATCAAATTGCTTTAGAAGGAATCTTAACGCATTATGGCTAACTAGAAATAACTTTATTAATCGTCTCGGAAAATGACAATATAGTATTTGGTCGGAAATGAACTAGTTCACTTAAAGCTCACTTCATTCATTCAACTGATGAAGATTTCGTACTCGATCAATCCGTCATGAATTTGTCGTGGACTAAGCTGGCTCTAGGTAGTTTATCTCGGGGTTCTTCTTTCTTCCCTGCCTCTCATTCCACCTTTGCTAGTACCGTTATCGCAGTCGCCTGCTTATTAGATCACTCACCAATTTCAGTAACCTCAGCAGTGTAAAGGCTCCTAAACTTCAAATATACAAATTGAAGGGATGACAGAATATTTCTAGAATATTTCAGATTTCTTATATTTCTGTTATTGTATCTGGCTTATTAGTAATATTACTTTCTTTTTTATGACACATTCGGAATTCGCAGGTAATTGTGGAGAAATAATAGTGAATTTGCTTTTATTGTTTCTCCATTTATTACCAGGAATCTCCCAACAGCGGGGCACCGTCCCAGCCGGGACAAGCTGTAAGCTCCCGACCGGTCTCCCGACATGTGTGGTAGCATAATTCATGTTAGTGTAAGTGTGTAAGGGGAGACAATAGGATAAGGAAAAGGAAGGAAAGATCACGTGCGGTCCGTGGCCCATTTGTTAGGGTACTGGTCCGGCATTCGCTTGGTGTTGATCTGAGAAACCATGTAAAACTACCGATCAGAGCAGCCGGCCGCTAGAATTCTCCTCAAGATAGACAAGAAAAAGATGCATTTTTGCAAATATTACCTGCAAGTGTTTATGTAATGGTTGTGCAAACGTTAAGGCGCCTGTGTATTGTGCGCAGAGGTTGAATTTGTACGCCAATTTTTGGCACAAATTTGAAAATTATACGTTGCCCAGTCTCGGCTATTTTAAGGAAATCACCTGGGCCGAAACCGCGCCTGCAACTTAAAAATGCGCGTGCGGATCAAGTCGACTTAATCGTAAATTTATTTGTATTTTTGCACAGCTAACTCAAAGTTGGGGTAATAAACTCAAAATTATTTCTGTAAAACTTTTAATATTCTTTTAAGAATGTAAATGAGATGAGAAATTCCAGTTTTTCATGGGTTCAGATAGTTTATTTAAAAAATGTGATACAAGTTCCTTCTACATAAATCTCAAAACACTATTACAGACTTCAAAGAAAAATTAGTAACAAGTGAGCATTTATTATAGAATTGCCAGGTAGTAATGTAGATTTGTGTAGATGAAGAAACAACAGAAAGTGCACATTATATGAATTTCTGACTCATCCGAGACACGAACAACCATCTCTAGCTACGTATGAAAGACTATAAACTTCTTTTACCAGCACAGTTCTTTCCTGTTCCTAGCCTTTGTGATTTACTCAATAAGATGATTGATGTCGCGTGAAGCTATTTTTGAGTGTTTATTCTTGGCGCGAGGCCATGAGCGGGCGCGAGGCGGGGCGCGAAGGGCAAGATTGACATCAAGTTGGAGCAGTGGACATTATACTTGGGTTTTTATTTCTTGGTGAGTGGTGTCTTATCTTCTCGATGGAATGTCTCACGGTATTTCGCATAGTTCTCGGTCGAGACGCTAGGAGTCTCATGATCGCCAGCACTGCTCGATACAATCGCGATCATGCGACTCCTGGTGGCACGACGGAGAACGACGCGAAATACCGTGAGATATTCCATCGTGAAGACAAGACACCACTCACCAAGAAATAAAAACCCAAGTATCATGACAATTTTTCAATACACTCCAAACCGACGCGCCGGAATTTACACTTATTTGGAAGCAGCACAAGAAAGAAATAGAATACTACGTATTATGTGACATTTAATATATTATTTATATCTTATTACTATTTTAAACTTATTTTTTTCGTAATTTTAAACACTGGATTATGTAGTTAATGAAAGTCGTCGCCCTGTGAGTGTAGATGGCTGTAACGAGATCGCTTGCGATGATGGGTTCAAATCTCGCGAATGTTTTCTCTTTTGACTGCGGCGTGGACATGAAAACACCATAGTAAAAAATTATCATTTCATCATTGCCCCGGAATGTCACGTATCGATTCTGATTCTTGTGTTTTGCATTCTTAGATTTAATTGCTTTCTGATATTAAGGAAGACCAGACTTAAGTCAGTGTAAAGTAATTTAATTTTTACTCAATTTTAGGGGTAGGGATTTGCCATCCTTGTTCTCTGAAATGTCTAACTTTTTCTTTGGGGGTTAAAAAAATATGATTTGTTAATTGAAAAATCTTCGTTATTTGCATATATTGAAACGGCGTTGTCTACAGAGCGGGCCGCAACAGGGCGAGCTTGCGTGACAATGCTGTCTCAGCGAGTGTGATTTAGTGATGCGACACCGACCATAAAACATCGATGTTGCCAAATATTGGTCTTCAAACTTAAAATAGCGATGTTAACAATACATCGACCAAAATCCATCGATGTTTTTAAGCTGGTTTAGTAACTTCAGCATTAAATTCATGCGCAACAATATTTAATTTAACAGTGGCCTGCTTTTTAATTTACAATTAAAGTGAAACCGAAAACAAACACTCCTCTTCGTGCGCAAAATACTAGGTAAGATGAGGGAAATACCATCATCTCGGGTGAGGGATAGTCTGCACATAAACAGACTTACCAGTAATTTCATATTTTAACTTTTACAAAATTGTGATTAGGGGAATTTTTGATCGACGAACGAACATCGAAAAAACATCGAACACAAAACATCAATGTTCAAAAAGCATCGGTTTCAATACATCGGGTTTTGAAACAACGTTGTTTGAAACAACTTTTAAGAGAAACATCGAAACCACATGTTTTGAGAACACCGGCATCGATATCGCATCTCTAGCGTCTTCCGCTGGCTGATGCCGTCGTTGACAGAAAGTGCCGCACGTGATTCGTCGCGAGAGTGGTG
>JAHLJT010008762.1:0-19192 GCA_031308135.1 Acheta domesticus
TTTATATTTTACGTCAAAAACAGTTAAAAACTGCTTGTACGAGCTATGGGGAGAAGTGAATTTGTGCACAGTTTTTCATAATTCTGTGGTCTCCATCCTAAACCATATTCTAGTCGAATTTCGAATACAGAAAAGAAGATTTTTTTCGAGTTTTGTTGATAAAAATATTCGCTCCTATATAATAAAATATATTTCAAAGGTAAATTAGCTATAAATTCCTGCCCTGAACCCTCATGTTCTTCATGAAGAATATTACTTTTTGCCGCGATAATATGAAAAACGATAATTTGAATAACTATATTTCCCACTGAAATTCAGAAGACGTGTCACAAATAGTGAAGTTACATTTATGTGTCCAGAAGCAAAACAAGGAACCATCTCAGCATTTGCTCAACGATCAGGGGAAACTGGACGAAAAACCTGATCGAGATGGGGCCATCAACCCAGAAACTGTGGTACAATACTGTTACAGGTTCTTTAGAATTATAGAGTCCAAATGATAATAATTACATTAACTATCATTGTTAAAATTAATGCTACTTTACTTTTTGATGCTCGGTATAGTCTCGAATTGTATAGAAACAGTTATGCAGCAGAAAAGATTTTACTTGGGACTTCAACTTTTCTATCGAATTTAATCGTTTAATGTCTTCTGGCAAAGTGTTGTAGAGTAATGTACATGAATTGTATGTGAATTTTTTGTAGTGAGCTGTTGATACTGCCACTTGGTGAATATGATTACTACGTCGTGTGTTATACTTATAGACATCGGCGTTTGCTGAAAATATATTCCCGCCCTCAAGTAAGTCATTTTTGACAAAAATCTACTGATTCGTAAATCAGGAGACAAGGTAATGGTAAAATTCCTAGATTAATAAAGAGATGACTTACAAGAATCACGTGGGTTGGATTTGCTTATTATTCGTACAATTCTTTTTTGTAATCTGAAAGTCTGGGAGCTGTAAGATGTGTTTCCCCAAAATATTATGCCATATCTCAGGCGGGAGTGAACATTGGCAAAATATACACAACGAGCTGTATGAAGACTGACGGAATTTGAAAGAATTCTGAACGCGTAGCATAATGAACTTAATTTTGTGTTCAATTCATTTAAGTGGGCATTCCATTTGAGGTTTGACTGAAATTGATAGACCTAAAAATTTTGTTACATTAACATCAGTCAATGGCACACCGTTCATTTTCAATGGAGTACAGAATTTTTTATTTGATATGGAAAACTGCATTGAAACAGTTTTCTTTTAATTTACTTTTAATTTGTTATTACGGAACCAATTTGAAACGTCTGATATTGTACTATTTACGGTTTCTTTGTTGCAAAGAATGTTTGTATCATCCGCAAAGAGAACTGTTCTTCCGTTTCGAATCGCTAAGGGCATGCCATTTACGTATAATAGGAAGAGAATAGGGCCTAAAATTGATCCTTGCGGGACTCCACATGCAATTGGCAAAGAACCGGAAAGGTGTGTACATAAAGTTCCATCATTCCAGTAAGGTATTTCTACTCTCTGAGATCGTAGTTTTAAGGTACGAACATAGCCAATCTAGAGCAATACCACGGATTCCATCTGAAGGTAATTTTGAAAGTAAAATGTTATGGTCAATGACGTCAAAAGCTTTTGAAAGATCTAAAAATATTCCAATAGTTGCTTCGTTTGATCCAATGATGAGGCAACATCCTTAAGAAAAGAAAAAAAAATGGCTGATTCCGTAGATTTTGATTTCCGGAATCCATGTTGGCAATTTGAAAACGCGTCGTGTTTATTGAGAAAGGTTTCCATTCGCACGTAAAAAAGGCTCTCTAATATTTTGAAAAAACTGACAAAAGAGAAAATTGACCGATAATTTTGAACTTCATTTTTGTTGCCTTTTTTGAAGAGCGGCTTAATCTTAGCTGTTTTAAAAATATCTGGAAAAATTCCGGTGCATAAGGATGCATTAAATATGTGAGTTAACGGGTGTATAATGGCTGGCGCGCATGTCTTCAACAAACGATCCGGAAATTCATCTAAACCGGCCGAATATTTATTTTTAATTTACCGATTATTTTGAGAATTTCATAGGAAGAGGTTTCGGAAACGAACATAGTGTCTAAGATTTTTAGGGAAACGTCAGATGTTGAATTTTGTGGCTGAAAACCCTTAGTGAGATCGACAGCAATTCTCGAAAAGTATTGGTTAAAGAAACTAGCCACTGTTGCCGGATCGTTCACATCTCTATCGTTATCTTTTAAAACAACATTCTCTAAAAGGTTTCTAGTTGGTTTGGTCGTTTTTTTTACTATATCCCACATTGATTTTGTTTTGTTATTTGAGTTTCAAAATATCCTGATCATGTTTCATGATTTTAGCCTGCCTTATGACTTTTCTTAACAATGATTTGTATTTTTTTAAGTACAGGAGGAAATCTTGAGATACGTTATGATGCTTAGAAATGAAAGAAAGAACTCGTTTGTTTTTACATGATGTTCTAATCCCTTGTGTTATCCAAGAATTGCTTTTGCGTGAAATATTTAATTTTCTTTTCTGAAGAGGAAAGCAAGTGTTAAAATGAAATGAAAGCGTTGAAAAAAAAGAATAATATTTATCTTTTGTATCAATAGTATTATAAACCGCGTCCCATGACTCCTGCAGCAAGTAATCAATGAATAATTTTATTTTACTTTTAGAAAACACTCTCTTCATATGTGTATTATTTATTGTGTCATTGTTCGCATTTCGTATAATGGTAAGAATTTGTGCATCGTGGTCACTGTATCCTAAATATTTTGTTTCAATTTCATGTCAAGTAGTGGTTTTGTTAATTATAATTTGATCGATTGCCTTTCTTTGAATTTACTGTGATCCGTGTAGGTACTTTTATTGTAATATCTAAATTGAAGGAATTAATTAAGTTAAGAAACTGCTCTTTCTCGCAAGATTCGACCAGAAAATCGATGTTAAAATCTCCACATACAACAATGGATTCAAAAGAGCGATTGATGACTTTGATTAGTGTTATCTCAAGTTTTTCTAAGAACAAAATGTAATCTGCAGCTCTCTTTGTTGGAGGCCTGTAGATGCAAAGCAATATCATTTTTAGCACAGGAAGATGTACAACAGAAATTTCAAAAACATTTTCAACGGAATACTCATTGAATTTCGTCAAGGAGATAGAATCAATATTATTTTTAACGTAAATACAAGAACCTCCATATGCAGGACTCTTATGAGATTCTCTTTTTCTACAATAATAGCCTGCGAGGTAAAAGTTTGGAATTTGGAAAACGCTGTGTTCATTAGGAGATAACCAATGTCCTGTAAAGCAAAGAACATCCATTTGATTTAAATCGCTCTGTAGAGCTGCCTCGATAAACTCCGTTTTATTTGAAAGGGATTGAACATTATGGTGCAATATCTTTATTTTTTGCAAGTACCTACACGAATGTTTTTCTGCTGCATCTGACTGTAGTTGCTATACATTTACTCCATTTTTACCTCGAGTGCGTGGTCGAAGGTTGTAATGTGTCCCATCAGTCATAGGTTGTGAGGAAATAGAGGTGTCATTGGTAGTGGGAATGGAAGAAACGGGAGTAGATTCACAGGAGGGGGTAAGAGGGTTCAGAATAAGGGTGGGGGTGGAGAACGTAAGGAAGGTGAAAGGGATGGATTTTTGGCAGGAGACTGCGTAGGAGTGGAGTTGATGATGTATTATGCAAGCTTGTTACAGACTGCATGTTTTCCAGCAAGGTTCATGTGGAGACCGTGCCGTGTGAAGTGTTTTACTGAGAGGAAATTAATTTCAAAAAGTGTTACATCTGTTTCTCTCAGTTGCAGTTTTAGTTGTTGGTTTGCGTGCTTAATCTCGCTGCATAGTGTAGGCCTGTTGTACCAGAAGGGCAGAGTCGAGACTACAATGTTAGTATTTTGGGCGGCACATTGTAATTTGTTTACATGTTGTTCAGGTGTAAAGTTACCGACCAAATTAATGTCATTCTGCCCTGCTATGAGAATGACTGTGTGCTGATTGGTCATTGTCTTTGTGTGAGTGTCCAACTCTGGAGTCACGTCTGCAAACCTTCCCGTTAGGTTTAAAAATAGACGAGACTGAGTAGTTGGGGGGTAACTTCCTACTGAGAATGGAGGAAAGATGGCGACCATGGCTGTCAGCTAAAATAAGTACCTGTTTTTTAGGCTCAGTGGAATGGCTTTGTTTTCAAGTGGGCTAGGATGCGAAGCTTTACGTGTTTTGGTTTTGACACGCTTCCTAGCCTGTTTGCGTTGGTTTGCGCATGTATTTGTCGATGGAAGGGAAGGGTTGTGAGGATCAGGAAAGCGAGGAAAATCTGTTTCATAATCTAAAACACTAAATCTGTTTTGAATTGCGACTGGATGTGGTGTCTGTGTCTTATGTGCAGTCACGGGTGCACGGTTGGGAAAATTCGCAGTGTTGCCTACTTGTGCCCAACCGTCATTGTAGAGAACGACCTCTTCCAGCCTTCGGATATGTTTACCTAAATTACTGTTTACGTGTGTGAAGGCTTTCAGAAGGTCGGCTTTGAGGGTGTAGAGAGTAAAAAGAGTAGAACGAACAGTAGCCATGTCACGAATGCGTATTAAAGTACGTGATAAAATTGGAATAAATACAAGAAAACTCTGATAAGAGCAACAATCACCTAGCTTAATATTTTAAAAGTGTAATATTTATGTGTATTCGATAAATTAAAAATTAAGATTCGATACAAGAAAGAGAAGGTATGCTAACTACAAAATCTATTGAAAGCTAGTACTTACGAAATTTGGCAATGCAGTTACGTATTTTCGTTCACTTAAGCTGCAACTGTTTAATACAATGTTGACTATACTTTACCGTAAATAGATAAAGATATTAGCTGAAATTTGTCTTCAAAATATTGAATAAGATTTGAAACAAATTCAAAACTACTCGATAGACCGTCCTCGTAACGTTCAAATAAACTGAATAGTCACTCGCCACAAAAATAAAATAAACTGAATAGTCACTCGTCACAAAAATAGAATAAATCTTTCATTAATAAGTTAAAACAGTGATATAAAATCGAAAATAAACTGATCTGTTTATAGATTTTGACACTTGATCACCAACTCGTAATTCTGAAGTTCGTTAAGGTTCAGTAATGTTTAAAATTCGTTAGTTGTTGGTTCGTCTTGGTTAGAGCAAAAAACCAGCCAAAATTATGTTTCCAGCTAACCTGCAACAAGTAATGAAAGCACTTAAACACACAAATGCAGTCAGATCGCTAAAAATAGTAGATAAATCTCAAAAAATCAAGAGCACAACCAGATGCGTCAGTCTCAAAAGATGGCGTCAACCAGTCTTGACTGGATTATATTTTATTTAATAATACTTCATATATGTCAGCCCCATGCATGGGCGCCACTAACACCGCTTTCGTATGGTTTATTTAATAAAAACTTATTTTATTTAGAATAATTATACGAATATTACTTTACGTATTCGATAAAATAACAATGTCGCTTATACTGGGCGTTAACGTAATCAACTTTCAACTCTTCTACTATTACTTTTCTTTCTTTTGTAATTATTAAATTAATCCTCCGGGTCCAGATTTTTACTTTTGGGTCGAGGTTCGCAAAGCCGTTCCATATGGGATGCAGGATGCTCTCATCGGTATTTATAGAGATAGGACACGTGGTGGTACGCATCATCTTGATATATAATTAATAAAATAAAACAACAACAACAAAGTTTCAAAGTTCTAATGTTACGATAGCAATACTCAGAGCAACTATTTACTATTTTACTTTACATTGTTTATTTACATTACCTATTTCATAGTGACCAACTAATTCAACAATACGCTGCACAACAACAACAACAACATAAATACATAGGGGTCATTCCATGCAAAATTCCCGGTTTTCTGACACTGAATCTCAGATTTTTAAAAATATGTTAGTATGCTAATACACTAAGAATGAACACTTAAAAGACAATCGATGGAATTGATATCTTTAGCGTTTTAGCAACAATTACGGGTTAAACATGGAGGATGTATTCAATAATTAAAACAATTCTGACGTTCATAAAGTGAATAAAATTGCAAAGACGAACAACTGTTTGCAGATAAATAAACCTATTTTAAGTGGTTGACAATATATTAAAAATGCAAGTGAATTAAATAAATACATATATCTTCAAAAGTAAACTTTTTCTCTTTCATATTTTACACACTGCAAGAAGAATCAATGAGTAACCATTAGGTCGACTGTCGTGATGGAATAGCACAAAATGGGTGGAGTAAGAAAAAAATAACAGAGACGATGCGTAATAAAATAATTCCTAATTAAGTGGTAGCTGAAGAAATATGCGATGTGTGTCATCTCAAAATATCAAAAATACCTAATACGAATCTAGTGGCTCAGCTGAAACAGTGAAGAGAAAAAGTCGAGTGAAAACGAGAACGTAGCTCCAGGAGTTTCAGCGTAATCTATTATCAGTAATGTTAATAACATTTTTCTTCCCCGGAGTCAGTCACCTAGAAAAGTAGTTTTGCGAGACCCATCGTCGTGCCGTGGAGAGAAAACGTAACGCCGAGTGCTGACGAGTGCTGAGGTGGGCTGGTTGAAGCAGTTGCGGCGAGTTCGTTTATGGAGCGCCGTTTACGTAAGATATTTATATTCATCACTTCAAAACCATTTAAGATTCCATAAATAAATTTTCAGAGTCGTGAGAAAGTAGTTTCAGCAATTTGCTTTCCAAAACTCAAAAATTTCAAAATTTTAGATTTCCATATATTGCATTTTTCAGAATTTGTCTACTTCCTCATTGTTAAAGACTCGCGGTAAAAAAATAACTTTCGTGGAAAGTTATCCTGTATATTTCTTGTTTAAATACGTGTCACATTCACATTTTTGTTTGTTTCCTTATCGTAAAAATTCATAAAAAGGTCTACACAATGCTGACCTAACATTTTAAGGGCACATTATTGCTAAAGAATCAAGAAGATGAGGCAAAAATATACATAAGAAAATATTTTTAAATTCTGACATGTAGTGTCACATTACTTACTAATTTTTCACTGAATGACCCATAGATAAAAAATATTTTACACCCTGAAAAATAAAAAAATCTAAAATATACACATTCACACGAGTTCATATTATATTAATTCAGCAACTCATTCATACTAGGCATTCTTACTTATGGCCATTTAATATCAAATACAATCTCTTTGTAATCGCCTTACCATTTTTGGCCTTACCATTTTACATTCGAGATAGGTCCAATCAAGTTCACAATTCTCACTTCCCTTTACTGCGGTGATTACAAGCTTACGTTTCACCAATCCATCGATCCAATGCCACTCAGGATTTTTCATTTCTCCATTACTTCGGATCTCCACCTTCACTTTCTGACTCACGCGCTCATTTTATAACCTTTTCATTCAAATCGATATTTTGGAAACCAAATTCGTGACCTGCCGTTGAGCGATCTATTCACGTTGCCTCTCACTGCAGTTCGTCTTGCTGTCTAAAACTATTCTCTTCAACATTTTACTGCAGGCTTGAATGAAGACCCCCATCTCGATCAGGTTTTTCGTCCAGTTTCCCTGATCCTTGAGCAAATGCTGAGATGGTCCCTTGTTTTGCTTCTGGACATAAATGTAACTTCATTATTTGTGCACGTGTTCTGAATTTCAGTGGGAAATATAGTTATTCAAATTATCGTTTTTCATGTTATCGCGGCAAAAGTATTATTCTTTCATGAAGAACATGAGGGTTCAGGGCAGGAATTTGTAGCTATTTTACCTTTGAAAATATATTTTATTATATAGGAGCGAATATTTTGTCAACAAAACTCGAAAAAAAAAACCTCTCTTTTCTGTATTCAAAATTCGACTAGAATATGGTTTAGGATAGAGACCACAGAATTATGAAAACGTGCACAAAATTCACTTCTCCCCATAGCTCGTCATACGCAGTTTTTAACTGTTTTTAACGTAAATAAATAAATAAAAATAAAAGACCTAACCATCCTCCTAAGATTTCCGTATGAGCACTTCTAACGAATTGTTTTAAATTTATTGTTCATTTTTGTTATAACTCAAAAACACTCACTTTCCATAAGAATATTTATTTACAAAAATCTGGGCCAACTCGGCCGCTATGTACAGTTACCACAAAACTTCATATACAAAAACAATATGCCATCTGGCTGAAACCACGCCGAGCGCTCTACTGCCGGTGATCCTCCGTCGGCGTCCTTTTATTTGGGCCAGCTCCCGCGCAAGGCTTCCCGCGGCTTCCCCTGATTGGCCGGTTCACCAGTGCGCGGAGCCCAGGTAACAGGCGTGGCTGGTTTCTGAGCACACCCTTGGCGCGCTTGACGAAGCTCAGCGCGCCTGATGCCGACGCTCTGTGCTGCGCGCTGCCGGAGGCGGGAACATGCTGCCGGCGCTCTTTGCCGCGCAGTTAGCGCGGCAACTTTGAACTGCCGTCCGCATACTACACCCTCCCCACCGAAGTTGTGATGTAGGGGGTGAAACGACGCAGTCGGTTGCTCCTCCGCAATGCCGGCCGCTGCTGCGACTGTAGAGATGGCTCCTCGATGGTTGCGCCGGAATCCAGTGTGGGCCGCTCCTCCTGCTGGCTTGAAAAGGGAAAACGCATTACACTTTCTGTTGCCCTGCTCTGCGCTGCCCCCCCCGCCTGTTGCTTATCTACTACAGAATCGTAGTACCGTCTCCTAATCTGTGATTGATGCCGAGAGATTGATCTATCTTCTGTCCTGAGGACGTAAACTCTGCCTCCTCTTATTGCAGTTACTATTGCTGGTTGCCACTTACAATTACTTCCGTACACTCTTACCAGTACCTTATCTCCTCTCTTGAATTTAGCGCCTTTGGTTGACACTGGCACTTCTTCCGGAAATAACAAGGACAATAAGGTACGGGGCTGCCGACCATGCAATACTTGAGCGGGGCTTCTACCTGACATATTTGGTAACGTCCTATAGGTGGTCAACATGCTAAGTAACGCCTGCTCTACTGATGCACCCGCTCTAGTTGCTTTAAGCATGGCTGACTTGAACGTCTGCACTAATCTTTCCACCTCTCCATTTGACTGAGGATGGAACGGTGGAGCCAAAATGTGCTGTATCCCGCTACTTTTACAAAATTTTTGAAATTCCGCTGATATGAACTGCGGGCCGTTATCGGAGATCAATACTCGTGGGAGGCCTTCTGTTACGAAAACTTTCTTCAAAGCATCTATTGTATGTGGTGCAGTTGTGTGTTGCATGCGCATCACGTACGGATAATTTGACAATGCGTCCACTACTAACAACCACATATGCCCTAAGAAAGGACCCGCAAAATCTACATGTATGCGGTCCCACGGCTCGCAGGGTTGGGGCCATGAGCTTAAATCCGCTCTCGGCGCTGCCTGACTAGTTTGGCATGCTTCGCAATGCTTGCTCATCTCCTCTATATCTTTGGTTATTCCTGGCCAATAACAATAACGGCGGGCTGCTTGCTTTGTCCTGGCTATACCCCAATGACCCTCATGTAAAAGGCGTAATACCTTTGGTCGCAACTTATGCGGAATCACTACCCTAACTCCTTCATCGCTAGCCAGTAATAATACGCCGCCCTTAACCGACAGCCTGTGTTGGAGCTTATACCATTCCGTCAGCGCCCTGGTTCGCCTATGCGCGCTGGACCAACCAGTTTGCACGTGGTACAGCACTTGCCTGAGCTGCGGATCCTTCTTTGTTTCCTTTGCCACTTGATATGACGAGACTGGAAAACCTGATACTGCCTCCTCTTCGGCTTGGTCCAGCTGGAGACAGGCGATGTCCTCAGAGTCAAAAGTTGCATCCGGCCCTTGCGGAAGACGGGATAGTGCATCTGCGTTAGCATGCTGATATGTAGATCTGTAAAGTATCCTGTAACTATAATCAGACAGGAAAAGCGCCCACCTTTGCATCTTACGCGCCGTATTATCTGGGATACGCTTGTGTGGCGAGAACAAAGACACCAACGGCTTATGATCAGTAATGATTATGAACTTTGACCCATACAAGTATTCGTTGAATTTTCTCACGCCGTATACAATTGCTAAAGCTTCTTTTTCTATCTGAGAGTAATTCTTCTGGTGAACATTCAACGTTTTTGACACACAAGCAATTGGCCGCTCAACACCCTTAGCATCCTTCTGCGAAAGGACTGCCCCAATACCATATTCTGATGCATCTACAGCTAGTATAGTCGTTCTATCTGGCAAAAAATGTTCCAATTTAACTGCCTGCATTAAATTCTCTTTCAACCTCCGAAATGCCTTGTCACAATCTGCCGACCAATGCCATTTTACGCCTTTCTTACGCAACGCGTTGAGGGGTGCTGCTATTTCCGCCATGTTCTTGATAAATTTGCCATAGTAATTAATCTTCCCCAGAAATGACTGTAGCTGCTGCAAATTAACAGGAACCGGAAGCTGCTGAATCGCCGTTGAGTTTTCTCCGGTTGGCCTGATCCCCGAGCTATCCAACACGTGACCTAGATAAGTAATCTGTTCTTTAAAAAAATCACACTTATCCAAGTTAACCCTTAGGCCCCATTCATTTAAAGTCTTTAATAAGAGATTCAAGTTTTGTAGATGTTCCTCCTCCGACTCGCCCGTTACCACTATATCATCTAGGTAGTTGGCGCTGCCCTTCACCTGGGCTGTCAGCGTATGCAGGCAGCGCTGGAAAATAGCCGCAGCTGAAGCGACCCCGAAAGGCAACCGGTTGTATCGGTAAAGCCCGAACGGTGTGTTAATTACCAATAAGTTCGCAGACTCTTCATCTAACGGGATCTGCAGATACGCGTCCCGCAAATCTATTTTTGAAAATCTCTGCCCGCCCGCTAGCTTCTGAAAAAGCTCTTCTGCTCTGGGGATGGGGAACTGCTCTACCATGAGTTGCGCATTAACGGTGCTCTTGAAATCTCCGCACATTCTAATTTTACCGTCTTTCTTTTTTACTATGACTACTGGAGTTGCCCATGCACTAGTACTGACGGGGGTCAAGACGTCCAAATCTACTAACCTGTCGATTTCCTTTTTTACTTTATCTTTCACTGCCAGGGGAACAGGTCGTGCTTTAAAAAATTTAGGGGTGGCATCTTTCTTCAACTGCAAATGCGCCTCAAAAAATTTGCATTTTCCCAATTGCTCCGAAAAAACTTCTGAATTCAAATCTATCACATTCTTTACCTCCTTTGGCAGGGCGCTAGTCTGAATGACAAACGCGTCCTGAACCGTAAATCCAAAAATTGTGAAAACATCCATTCCTAGAATGTTAACCGCATCACGACTGTCCACAACCACCAGTGTTACTTGTCTTTCCATCGCTTTGTATTTCGCTAGCAGGCTTATCTTACCTTTCGTCTTGATTCTCTGTCTAGCATATCCATAAAAAACTGTGTTCAGCGAGGCGCAAGGCG
Organism: Acheta domesticus; assembly: GCA_031308135.1. Taxonomy (NCBI): domain Eukaryota; kingdom Metazoa; phylum Arthropoda; class Insecta; order Orthoptera; family Gryllidae; genus Acheta; species Acheta domesticus. The sequence continues at coordinate 11,486 of JAHLJT010008762.1, forward strand.
GAGAACCCAGCTGCTCATAAGTAGTCATGCTTATTAGAGTTGCTGCTGCACCTGTATCCACCTGGAATAATACAGATTTACCACCTATTTCCAAGTTTACAAACAATTTACTTTTGTCATCACACTGCATAACTGAATAAATACAATCACCATCCCCTTCATCGATGCCTCTTTCTTGCCGCTGGCTTTCGGCATAACCACTGCTGCGTCCTTCTCTGACGTGCCCGCTCACCTCATCGATGTCCATTTCTTGTCGTCTGTTTTCAGCAGAACCACTGTTGCACACTTCTCTAATATGCCCTTTCTTACCGCACTTGTAGCACTCCGCTCTGAGGAATCTGCAAACCTTCCTGTCGTGACTAATAAAACACTGTCTACAAGACTTCAATAGCTTGCCTCTGCTGGTGGAAGGACTTTTCTTCTCCTGCTGCTTCCTGCTTCGTGGCTTGGCTACCCAATTTTCCTCCTGTACACTCATTTCCTCTACATCTCTTGCTGCTCTATCGCCTAACGTCATCTGATGCGCCGTATGCTTCGTTACCTCATACGATGTTGCTAATTTTAAGGCGTCTTCCAAAGACGGGTTGTTTTGTTGCAATAATGCCCACCGAACTTCTTTTTCCGGCGTATGCATTACCAACATGTCCCGTATCAATGACTCCGCATACGATTTCTCTGTGTTGCATTCAAACGCACAACGCTTCGCCAAACCCTTCAACTCCGTCGCCCAATCGGCATGCGTTTGGCCTGGCTTCATTCTGGATGAATAAAACTTGTAGCGTGCCGCCACTAAATGCGTCTCCCTCGAAAAATGAGCTAGCAGCCGCTGTTTAAGTATATCGTATGACACCTGCGAAATCTCTTCTTCCTTGCTTAACTTACGTAACAACCTATTTAACGGTGCGCCGATTGTGGCCAGAAAAAATGCTCTTTTACGAGATTCCTCTTTAATATCATAGCATAACAAATGTTGCTCCAATCTGGCCACATATTCTTCGCAGGTTTCCTCTGCTGCATCGTAAGTTGCGAACGGCGGGGCTGGGCTGCTCGGTCGTGAGGAAATTGCCGCTTGCTGCAATGTCTGCACCATCATCGCCATCTGCTGCTGCTGTTGCTGCTGTAGACACGCCATCAGTTGTGAAAATTGTTCCGCGTTCATTCTCCTTTTTACTCGTCGCCACTGTTATAATTCAAAAACACTCACTTTCCATAAGAATATTTATTTACAAAAATCTGGGCCAACTCGGCCGCTATGTACAGTTACCACAAAACTTCATATACAAAAACAATATGCCATCTGGCTGAAACCACGCCGAGCGCTCTACTGCCGGTGATCCTCCGTCGGCGTCCTTTTATTTGGGCCAGCTCCCGCGCAAGGCTTCCCGCGGCTTCCCCTGATTGGCCGGTTCACCAGTGCGCGGAGCCCAGGTAACAGGCGTGGCTGGTTTCTGAGCACACCCTTGGCGCGCTTGACGAAGCTCAGCGCGCCTGATGCCGACGCTCTGTGCTGCGCGCTGCCGGAGGCGGGAACATGCTGCCGGCGCTCTTTGCCGCGCAGTTAGCGCGGCAACTTTGAACTGCCGTCCGCATACTACAATTTTATTAATAATATTATGTCATAATAATATTATATCATTTCTACTGTCGAAAAGATTTTTAATGTTATTCCATCTAAAATTTGTTTGCCTTTTTTTCTTAATTCTTCTTTAACTTGATTTTATCCCATTCAACTTTCCATTTCGCCCTTTGAACTGTCATTCACGGTATATTATTTTTACGTTCTAGTTGCAAAAATACAATATCTAAGCTAATTTTTACGTATTTCGTATGTTTTTTGTCTTAACTTGCGTTCGTCATATTTATTATTGAACATTTTTTTCTCAGATCTGAGTAACTTAAATAGTAACGTTTTATTTTATTTTCTCCTTCACTTGTTTACTAGTCACAATGATACTATCGGGGTCAAATATTTGCATATTAAAATTACTGTTGACGCGACCGGGTGGTTCGTCACACCTCATTTCCACGAATAATACAATCATCTACGTAAGATCACATGGCTATAAAATTATTAATATCTTGACAAGAAATACACATGGATAACTTTTTGAGGCTTCCAGTCCAGCTTTCATTAAACCAGGGCTCATCAGAAAGTGATTAGGGAACAAAGAGCCGTCGGCAGTGGCCGGAGATGATGGCGGGAGCGTCAGCGGGAGCGAGGGAAGCCATAAATGCACTTGGTGAGGGGGGGGGGCTTTAAGAGGTGGAAACAATAAGACATTGCAAAATGTGTTGTCATGGAAGAGGAGGCAAGTGGCTCTCGTAATAATAATCTGATCATTTTTGAAAATAAATGGGAAGAACAATTTTTCTCAAAAACTAGAGATATTATAAAATCTTTGGTTTCTCACAAAATGAATCACGCAGTTAAGTACGACAAATACACGAATGAACGTATAATTTGAAAATAGATTTCATGAAATTTCTGATGTGGAATCAGATAAAAAAAATTTTGCTTTAGCAGTTTCATTGTTGATAGCGTAAATCCGATTTGCAGTTGCAACCATTAGATCTTTAAAATGATACAGATTTTAAACACAAATTTCAGCACAAGGAAGATGTACTTCATTTTTACAAAAACATTCACCAGTGAGAGTTTCCTTAGTTCCAGAAGCATTCTACCCAAATTTTAGTATGTTTGTGTCTATATTTGTTTGTGAGCAATTTTTTCTAGTATGAAAATTTGTACATCGAGACTGAGAAGCTCTCTCACAGATCAAAACGTGGCCAATGTCTTGAGGTTACGTCGCGCTCAATCATTTGGGCCAAATATTGAACACATTGTGCGAGAAAAAAATATTTTAAAAACGTAGAAAGGATTACTATGTAAGATCTCTTATGAGAAATACTAGATACTTTTTGGTAGTTTGAGGCATTATAACTCCTAGATAAAAATATTGACTTGATTTTTGACAATTCAACCTTCAGTAATATTATTACTGACGCAACCTTTCTCAAGGGTATTTGCTGAAATTCTTTCCTTGCCCAAATTATTTGTTTAATTATTGATATCTTATGTTAGTGGAGGTGACAATAACTATCAGCAGACAATAGTAATGGCTCTTCGGGTATTTGCGCTTGTAAACGGAACACGGGAGTCTATGGACAATATGACTTCAGTGTGGAGCGCTAAGTCTTACAGTTGAATTTCTCATACTCCGGCGTTTGACACTTGAATTTCTCATAGTGCTCCCGCTGGGCCCCGGCCGCCCGCTGAGAGCCAGAAGCAATCAGCCGTGGCTCTACGGAGCGCAAACTTAATGAACCCTGCTTTAAATATATCAGTGTGAAAAAAACATTTTTCTGCTTCAGGAAGTGAAATATTTTTCTTTCTAAAAACATCATTTCCCTCTTCAACCTTTGGAGATCTCATATGAACAATTCAATCTAATTTACTATTTGAATACCTGTTTTATACCTCAATGAAACTTACTTTTGTACTTTTTCATTTTTGAAATAGGTAAATGCATTCTGAAGGATTCTAACTAGAGTCCGGTATGAGACGATTTTGCTCGAGCACCGCGGCAGTTAGTAGAAAAGCCCCTAGGCGATATGTCAGTAGGACAGGGTTTTGCTCGGCCGCCACCCACCGAGCGAAATTCGCTCGACCCTGAAAGCAGAGCATCCGATGTTCAGTGCGAGGGGAACGAATCGGACTAGTCTTGCTTAGGAAGGCAACGGGCAGTGGACCACAATGAGGCGATGTGTGTATATGAACGATGGCTGTATATAATAAGGACGATGGCTGTATGAGCTAAAATAAGATGTGAGCATGGAAAAACTGGATTGTTTCTGTTATGCATGGAAATAGTACGTTTCAAATAAAAATAAGAAATAATACAGTGATTGAAACATTTAATAGGAATAATACACTATTTCTGACCAATATAATGACAATAAACTAACTTTCGGGTGCACCATTGTTATTGTTGCGTAGAAGATCGTTTATAAGATTAGTGAGAGTAGTCGGAGACAGTTATGTTGTTATTTGACTTTGTGAGAAATATTATAAATTATCGCTCGTACAGGGAGGCAGCAAAATGACGCACCGGTGAGAAATGATGTAAATTTTAAGATTTTATTGTTTTAATTTTAAAGTGTTTTCGTTTTGTTTCATTAATTTGGTATACTGTTAATGAATAATCATATATATTACATTTTATAATAATTTTTGTGGCTTACGTGATACATAAAACATTAGGTATGAAATTTCATACCGTAGCCATTCAAGGGTAATTGTTTTCTATGTACAGTGCGAACTAAGCAAATGATGCTGAGGCAATAATTAACAATCTTAATGATTTAGTGGAGAATGATGCACTTGCATCTTGAGCTGATGAATTTAAATTTGGTCTTCAACCCGCGAATGATGGCGCTGCGAGTGATGATGACGCAGGTAGTGATATGTCAGCTGAATCTGCTGATTTTCGGGATTTAGGAAGAGGATTTCTTTCATAACAAGTGGAAATTAGAACAATTTTCTCAAATCAAGGAGGTGGTAGAGCATCAGGTTGAGTTGCACGGAAATTGTGTTCGGGATATCTACCTCAGTTTAGTAAGATATTAGTGGATAACAAGTGGAAATTAGAACAATTTTCTCAAATCAAGGAGGTGGTAGAGCATCAGGTTGAGTTGCACGGAAATTGTGTTCGGGATATCTACCTCAGTTTAGTAAGATATTAGTGGATAACAAGTGGAAATTAGAACAATTTTCTCAAATCAAGGAGGTGGTAGAGCATCAGGTTGAGTTGCACGGAAATTGTGTTCGGGATATCTACCTCAGTTTAGTAAGATATTAGTGGATAACAAGTGGAAATTAGAACAATTTTCTCAAATCAAGGAGGTGGTAGAGCATCAGGTTGAGTTGCACGGAAATTGTGTTCGGGATATCTACCTCAGTTTAGTAAGATATTAGTGGATAACAAGTGGAAATTAGAACAATTTTCTCAAATCAAGGAGGTGGTAGAGCATCACGTTGAGTTGTACAGAAATTGTGTTCGGGATATCTACCTCAGTTTAGTAAGATATTAGTGGATAACAAGTGGAAATTAGAACAATTTTCTCAAATCAAGGAGGTGGTAGAGCATCACGTTGAGTTGTACGGAAATTGTGTTCGGGATATCTACCTCAGTTTAGTAAGATATTAGTGGATAACAAGTGGAAATTAGAACAATTTTCTCAAATCAAGGAGGTGGTAGAGCATCACGTTGAGTTGTACGGAAATTGTGTTCGGGATATCTACCTCAGTTTAGTAAGATATTAGTGGATAACTTTATCAACAGTCTCTCTCCACTAGAAAAGCTGAGAGAAGAAAATCTGTACATTATCAGGACAATTCGATAGAATCCAGAAAGCACATCTGAGAGACGTGAAAAAGGAACCGAGAGGAATTTACCAAGCTCTATACGAAAGAGAATCCCCGTTTACCGGAGTTTGATGGCAAGACAACAGTCAAATGAGTGTAGGCACGAACCTAGGAAGGGAAAATATCATTGGACTAACTTGTTGCAAGCGTTGGAGTAGGCAGAAGGAAAATGTAAACATTCCGATGGCAACTCTAATAAAAGAGTACAATAAGAACATGGCAGGAACAGACCTTCCTGACAGACTTCATTGTCTGTATTAAATACGTATTAGGAATAAACAGTGGTATTTCCCAATAATTCGTTTTGGTGTAAATGCTTCTATGGTAAATGCATGGCTACTGTTCAGATCCGTGGAAAAGTATTTGCGGCTGGTAGAATTCATCAGAACAACTGCAATTGGGATTCTTGCTCCTCCTGCCATTGAGAAGCCAAGAGGATTACGGCCAAAATACCATAAACAGATACTAAATGAAATAAGTTTTGACAACGTAGGTCACTTGGTGGATGCAATTGACAAGCAACGGAGTGTCCTTTTTGTAAGAAGTGCACAACTTTTTGTTGTGTCAAGTGCAACGTGGGTCTTCATCCAAGATATTGTTTTGTACCATACAAAGCATACAATTTGTATCTCAAAATTACTCACAAAATTTCATTGTAATCCACAAGTCATTATGTAATTATCAAACAAGATATTAAATGTTTTTTTGAATTAATAAATATGTGCTGAATAGCAGGAGTTTCTTTGTTATAATTCACGTAATTTGCCCACTATTCGTATATATTTTTTTGTTTTAATAATAAATATTAATTAATTAACATTCATTTTTAATGTAATTCATTACACTCGAAGATTGTACTACTAACATTGATATTATAAGCTATTTTAAATAATTAAATTGTAACACCAATGTAACCCCTCATTGGCCACGGTATTGTAACGAATATTGCATCATCTGCCGGCACCTCCGAACTGGACGATTATGGGGTATTCACGGGTAGCCAAGAAGTGTGCCGCGAGTTCGGGAAGGGTCCAGGCGGGCGCCGGCCAGGTATAAATGCGTCGCTGTCGACGGTCTAGTCAGTCTTGTCAGAAGTGGAAGCCGAGCTGTGAAAAGTGTGTGCGTCGCGGTGAACAGCGGTGCAGTCGGAGATCAGCAGTGCAGTGGATTGTGGCCGGCGCCGTGAACTGTGGTCGGCGCCGTGAACTGTGGTCGGCGCCGTGAACTGTGGTCGGCGCCGTGAACTGTGGTCGGCGCCATGAACTGTGGTCAGCGCCGTGAACTGTGGTCGGAGCCGTGAACTGTGGTCGGAGCCGTGAACTGTGGTCAGCGCAGTGGACTGTAATCAGTGCATCGGACAGCGGTGAGTGCATCGGACTGTGCAGCAGTGCATGAGAAGTGAGCAGTGAAAATAAATCAACAGAACTGTGTCGTCTAGAAAGCAATAACTAAGTCAAGATCACAAGGACTGTGAAGCCAATCTGTAAATAAATCAAGTATTTTTAGTGTAATATTAAGAAACATAAATAAACATCTTTGTTAAAATAAATCTGTGTTTTTAATTCATCACCACAAACGTTTCAGTATGAAATATCATACCATTTAGTAAACAATTAAATCAAAAATATTATTAATTTTATATTTTTTACTTGAAAGACTATCAAAACAGAACAATATATTCGATTTTTAAAGAAAAAGCAAAAAAATTAAAATTGCGGCCATCTTTGTGTTAATGACGTGCTGCTGCTCAAATGAAAGAGTAAAAATATCTTTCCGGTACCATTTGATTATTTGAAACGTTTTTAAATTAAATGAAAATAATACATTATTCAACAAATTTGTGCAAGTTAATTGCAGTGCAAATACTAAAATTCCCTTACAGATTGCAAAAATTATTGTTTCATATACGGAGGTAAATAATAATAATAATAATAATAATAATAATAATAATAATAATAATAATAATAATAATAATACAATTTTTTTAAAATTCCACTTTACTTTTCTCCGTTACTCGTTTTTCATTATTTTAAAAACAAAAATATGTCGCCCATAAAAGAAGTTTGCAAAAACATCTGAAAATGTTTTCTTTGGGATTTCACAAACTATGTGTGAAGCCTCTTCCTCGAATCCTTATTATTTTTAGATTTCTTCTTCTGTGTTAGTGCGCCAGCTTGAGGCGAATGTAAGCTTTCATAATCCGTTTAATTTACTTTTGAAGCCACGGCACACTGTTAACGCGACCTATCACATTGTGTTCCTGGACCCTCCTCTGTTAGCGC
>JAHLJT010008763.1:0-44107 GCA_031308135.1 Acheta domesticus
CAACTGAACGGACACTGTTAATAATTGAGGGTATTCCCAGAAAACAATTATGTTACCATTACCATCTTCTCATTTTTCTTTTCAGATTATATAACCCTGTTGAAGTCGAATATTCTAGTGAATACATTAATTTTTAATGTAATATGTAATGGTCTGAACTTTCTTGATAAATGATAGAATTGTTTATAATCCTAGATTAGACAGTCTACAAATAAACACTTCAGTTCCGAATTATCACACCTAAATCGAATGCGTATGAAGGTGCCTAAATCGGAAACATCGTTTTATCCACAAAATATATATTAATACCAATTTCTACTAATTTTGTGTTCAAATTTGAAAGATCTGCAAACAGAAAATACAGAATGCCCCTTTTCTTATGCAGTTTCATTAAGCACTACTGTATATCTTGACATAATTCATTCATTGATCGATCTGAATATTAGAACAACAAAAAACTTATGTTTATATGCAATCCTTTATAGTAGTATTCTAATGTATTGGAAAGAATCCAGAGAATTCACTTTGTTTTATGAAATTATTACATTACTCTAAATAATGTCAGAACCAGAAACATGGGATATAGTCAACATTGTTAGAATAAAAGTTGATGGGAGAAAGGGCTAAGAAATACTCAGAAGGTTGACCATTCTGTACATTTCTTAAAGCTCATTGATGTTTCTCTCAGAGACATTTGAACGATCTGCATTCATTTATTTACAATGCAAATAAATGTCTCATTTAAATTCATTTGTAGCAGTCAAACAACACATCAGAATTGAGAGCTCAACATTACAGAATCATCATTAATTTCAGTAGGAGCTTTATCCTCTAAACTTTGCTCCTAGTTACATTCCTGTCTTACATCTTTCAGAGGAAATAAATTTATTCAGGAAAATTATTAAATTGACACCTCTATATCTAGGGTAAACGAAAAATCTCCTATTCAAGACCTGTTTTCTCGTCAAATTTCCTCTACATGTCTACACACTCTTCTGAACCGGAGGTATTTATGAACGTGCTAAGTTCAACACTGCCTCAACCTATTGAATCATGAGGTGGTTTTACAAGCGGAGAAGAAGGATGAAATTCATGAGGATTCAAGGATTCCTGGTCGTAAATGTGTTCCATTTTAAGCTTCTATAAGCAAAACTTACCCCAAAAATTATATTGGAACTGAAATAAGCAAAATACCTCATACTTATAACTTTCAATTATTTTTATTTTATTTTTGTTATTTCAATTATTTCCCACTTCGCTGGTCAGTCAGTTGACCGAAAATATAACCTTGAAAAGTGGTAGAAGTCAACTGGGTCACGTAGCGTGGTGGTTACGGTGGCAGAAGTGGCTGGCGATCAGCAGGTTCCAATCCCGTCTTGAGCTTGAATGTTTGTTTTAGTGTTGTGGCAAATGATGCCTATCCAAACCAATATTTAGCACCTTTCATGCCAATTTCTTTCCAGTCGTCGTCCTGCCCGAATGTATATGTCTATCAGATTGGAGCCTGTGATTGCCTGCGTACTAGGAGGAGTAGCATCTTAAAGACCTTTGGCCTGCGCTGTCCTATTTGCCACCAAATCTCCCTACGCATAATAATATGCAACGTTCTGGGCTTACAAGTCGCAAACGGCGGGACAAAAGATTACAAGCCACGAATATCCTTCAGTTTAGTCCCTCTTCAGTCATTGACTCAAATAATACACTGTCCATTCTATATTTAATTCCACTGCAGTCGCTCTCCTAAAGAAGACGACTATAATCAAATTTAGTCTCGCTTTTACCTAAAGAAGACGAATAGCCACGCTATTGTTAGTCACTGTTCAGTCGCCCCAACAAAGATACCAACCTTCACATGCATTAGTCTCGCTGCAGCCACTTTCCCAAAGAAGGCTACTGTAATCCTATTTGAGTTCCTCTTCAGACGTTCTCCCAAGTAAGACCACAATCCTACTTTTAGTCCCTTTTCAGATGCTCTACTAAAGAACACGACAATCATATTATTTTGGTCCCTTTTTAGTCGTTCTCTCAAAGAAGATTGTAATCCATTTTTATTCTCGCTTCAGTCGTTTAAGAACAGAAAACGAATTTCCATCATATTTTAGTCTCTCTTCAGTCCTCCACCCAAAGAAGTCACTAACTTTCCTATGTTTAAGTGCCTCTGCAGTCGCTCTGTCAAGGAAGGCAACTACAATCATATTTTTATTCTCTCTTCAGTCACTCTAAGAAAGAAAATGACAATAAGAATATTTTTAATCCCTCTTCAGTTGTTTTGCCGAAGAAGACGATAATAATCATATTTTAGTCCTTCTTCAGTTGTTCTCCAAAAAAGACAAAAATCAAAACATAATTAGTCTCTTTTCAATCACTCTACCAAAGAAGAGGACAGTAACATTTTAGTCCCTCTTCAGTCGCTCTTCCAAAGATGACAATAATCTTCTTTTAGTCCCTCTTCATTCGTTCTCCAAAAGCAGACAATCCTACTTTCAGTCCATCTTCAATCGCTCTCCCAGAGAAGATGACAATAATCTAATTTTTATTCCTTCAGTCGCTCTTACAGCTAGGATGCCCATCCTCCTCCTTTCAGTCCCTCTGCGTTTGCTCTCCTCGTGAAGACGGCCGAGGACTGCTTGGATCTTGGCCTCAGGCGGCGTGGGCCTTGTCGCGCAGGACGCTGACGCCCGCGCCGGCCAAGGCCACCTGCCTGACCTGAGCCTCAAGCGGCGTGGGCCTTGTCGTGCAGGACGCTGACGGCCAAGGCCTCCTGCCTGCCCTGGGCCTAGAGCGGCGTGGGCTTTGTCACGCAGGATGCTGACGCCGGCGCCCGCCAAGGCCTCCTTCCTGTCCTAGGCCTCAGGCGGCGTGGGCCTTGTCGCGCAGGACGCTGACGCCCGCGCCGGCCAAGGCCTCCTGCCTGTCCTGGGCCTCCTGCTCGGCCGCCAGGATGCGGCGCAGGGCCAGCTCGGCCGTGATAAAGCCCGCCAGCGACAGCAGCAGCACCACGGCCAACAGCGCGAGCTTGGTGGCGGCGCACAGGTGCGGGCTGTACGAGTACGTCACCACGAAGCCCACGCTGTACCACAGCGAGAAGTTGCTGTAGGCGGCCGCCTCCCGTCCGCGGAACAGCAGCCCGTACATGGCTGCAACCAAACGAACCATTGAATCTATATTAGCAAATCGCGTTCGTAAATTAAAAGGAAAACTGGTGGTTTTCATGGATAAACTGATGACACCGCTTGAGCACGATGACGCGGGATGTCTCCTGATTTACGAATCAGTAGTTTTTGTCAAAAATGACTTACTTAAGGGCGGGAATATATTTTCAGCAAACGCCGATGTCTATAAGTATAACACACGACGTAGTAATCATATTCACCAGGTGGCAGTATCAACAGCTCACTACAAAAAATTCACATACAATTCATGTACATTACTCTACAACACTTTGCCAGAAGACATTAAACGATTAAATTCGATAGAAAAGTTTAAGTCCCAAGTAAAATCTTTTCTGCTGCATAACTGTTTCTATACAATTCGAGACTATACCGAGCATCAAAAGGAAAGTAGAATTAATTTTAACAATGATAGTTAATGTAATTATTTATCATTTGGACTGTATAATTCTAAAGAACCTGTAACAAGTATTGTACCACAGTTTCTGGGTTGATGGCCCCCATCTCGATCAGGTTTTTCGTCCAGTTTCCCTGATCCTTGAGCAAATGCTGAGATGGTCCCTTGTTTTGCTTCTGGACATAAATGTAACTTCATTATTTGTGCACGTCTTCTGAATTTCAGTGGGAAATATAGTTATTCAAATTATCGTTTTTCATATTATCGCGGCAAAAAGTATTATTCTTTCATGAAGAACATGAGGGTTCAGGGCAGGAATTTATAGCTAATTTACCTTTGAAAATATATTTTATTATATAGGAGCGAATATTTTGTCAACAAAACTCGAAAAAAACTCTCTTTTCTGTATTCAAAATTCGACTAGAATATGGTTTAGGATAGAGACCACAGAATTATGAAAACGTGCACAAAATTCACTTCTCCCCATAGCTCGTCATACGCAGTTTTTAACTGTTTTTGACGTAAATAAATAAATAAAAAACACGAAGCAACAGGTTTCTGCTTATTTTTCTATGAACAATTTCTTGAATGACGAATTAGCGAATGTAATTTCGAGAACATAAAAGAAGCATATGTGTTCAATTATAATAAACTGATAATACGAATGTTAATCAAATTCATATCAAAGATGCAGCCTCACACCTTTGGAAACTATGGTTTCATTAGATAATACTAGCAAAAATACAAAAACTAGCAAAAAATACAAAATCAATGAAAAAAATTTCCATTGACTGAAAATTGCAAATATTTTTTGTTATTCACGTATTCTCTTACTCCGCGAACCACCCACGATCTTTCCTTACCGTTCCAAGTGAAACTTCCCTTTCACCTCCCTATCCTATTACTCACGCACACTCACAAACACACATACACACGTATTGCTATACTGTACCACACACACACATGTCGGAAAGGCCCAGCAAGGAAGTAAGGGCTTGTGACGGGTGGGGTCGGTGTCCCCCAACAGGAAAGATAACAGAAACTCTGCAATCCGACGTGTGAGTCTGCAATGGAACTCACCATTCAGCCAGGTTGGACTACATTCCCCACATTCACCACCTCTCAGAATAAAACTCGCTCACTACACTACAGTACCGGCAGCGTATAAGCGACTCTGACAGTTCTGATGCGCTATTGCCGCGCATTGCCGCGCGACTTCTAGCGGTACGACCGAGAAAGACGCCTGATATTCCATGGTGGCCACAGGGGCTCGAGACGCAGAGTTTGAAAAATCGCACTACATAACCTTATCGCCACCGATCGATTCCGAGTGAGTAAGAGGCGGCAACGCTGAACCCTGGCTGTGAGAAAGGAAACAATCCTCGGAAGCCGATATGCTTCAGTTCACATGACGTACCACAGCACGTGAGAGACAACTGGACGGTCTTACGCATCAACCGACTATGCGACATCAGACAAGTTTTGAGACAACCGTGTTCAAAGGTTTTATTACATTTTTAGCTCTAAAAACTGTAATTTAATTATTTCATTCATTGAAGCGCCAAACTACACAAACATGAGTGGAATACCTGGATTGCCTGCATAATGTTAAATTCAGAACAGAGGATTTGAAGATGAAGTTTATAGCCGGGTGTTGCGAAACATAAAATCCCTGACTGTGACTGATGGCGTTTACATTTTTCCTTCATTATAAGGCTGTTTTTACAGATTTGTCGCCACAATTTCGCGTACACTTAGAACATGGTCCAGTGCAACTGATGGCGTTGGTATCTCATTTTGTTTTCAAAAATGGCGCTTAGCCGGTTGATGCATAACACCGTCCCACTGTTAAGAGTCGCTTTCAGGCTGCCGGTACAGTAATGACTAGTGACCGGATTTTATGTAATTACATATTTTTTTGTCTTTCTACTTACCGTTCTCAAAATTGTAATCTTGGCGAATCATAGTCCTCCTAACAGAATATCGAATTTTTTCGTTACATATTTAGTACTATTTTACATAATTTACATATTTTGCTGTTTTCACAGTATATTTCTTATTTTATCTATTTTATTCCATTTAATTCCATATTTTATGAAAAGATGTTGCTTTTTTTAAAATCAGCATTGTTCCTACATTATTGGGGAAAACTAGGTGTCCAAAATATCACTGACACCGCGTTTTGTGATATGTAACCTTAATTTCCGAGAAAAATTTCCGATCGCCAACATGTGACACCTAGCTGAAGATGCTAAGGTGTATGTTTGCTGGTCGTAGATCTCGCCAGTTTGCGCGATGGCTTCTATTGCGATTAGTCCGACTGCTAAACTACGGTCCTGTATTGCAATAGATTAAGCTTATACTACGGACGAGAAAGTTGTATAATGTAAAGTGAACAGTTTTTCTAAATGTAATTTCTTACTATGTAAATGGTTTTTAATTAGAAAATTTTCATATTACATATTATTACATATTACATCCGATTTTACATATTTATTACATATTCGTACTGTTTTTCATTACATATTTATGTACATATTTTGACGTTTAATACTACATATTTTTCCGGGCTCTAGTAATGAACAGTGGCCGTGCCCAGGAGCAGGCTAGCGCTCTCACCGTTGATGATGAGCTGCGTGCAGTCGGCGACGCCCCAGAGCGTGGCGAGCAGCGCGTAGACGGCGCCCTGGCCGGGCCGCGGCGTCCACCAGCGCATGACGGCCACCAGCGCCAGGAAGAGGCAGATGGAGGCCGTCACCACGGGCAGCCGGCCCGCGCGCTTCACCGCCAGCTCACCGCCACCGACGCCACCGACGACGCCAGCCCGTACCCCATCAGCACGTACCCGATGTACGGGATGCCCCACGCGCACGCGATGTAGCTCTGCGCACGCACAAACACACATACACACATGCATAATGCAATGGAGGAGGTCATGAGCATGTACCCGATGTAGCTCTGTGGACGCACAAATACATATACACACATAATGCAAACAGAACTATTAGAGACTGGAACAGTTTACCTCATTCAACCCTTTCCTCAAAGCTTGAGAAACTTTAAAAATAATTTAGTTCCCTAGCTATTTACGTATATCTTAGTAACAGTAGACAATCAATGTAATATTATGTCTCTACTGTTAAATTAGTAGTATTTCCTATTAAGTAATTTTTTAAATTTTAATTATTAGTTGTAGTTGCAGTAGTATTGTAATTATTATTATTATTATTATTATTATTATTATTATTTTATTTCTATTCATGTAGTGCGGTGCATCGCAGTGTTGTGTTATGTAGTGGAGGAAAAGGAATGTGAAAGAAATGCATCACAGTTAGGTGTTGTGCAGTACAGTGATGTGAAAAGTGAAACTGAGTCAGGCTTGCGCTATGAAATTATGTAGTATTATTCTTAATAATAGTTAATTAATTCTTATATTTAAATTAAGAACTGTCTTGTAATTTATTGTTAGTCAATGTAAGCTTAATGCTTTTTAAGATATTCAGCCACCACGTTATGTTATTTAATTGCAGAATTAATAATAAATCTAATCTAATCTATTACAAGTGGATATCTTGTAGTCATCTGACGGCATGTGTTGTAATTATAAATATCAGAATTGTGTAAAAATATGTTTCCACTGATAAGTCAGTTTGGAAGAACTTCTAAAAGAAAGAAGGTTCAATTGAAGAAGACCCTAAAAACAATGTTAACTGCAAGAACACGTTAAATACCTTAATGTTTCATTTCCTGTAGGTTGAAATGTTTCGTTTACAGACACTTACACTCAATTTCTATTAGTTCTATCCTTATCAAACGTTTACATCTAATGTAACACATTCAATAAAACACATCGTTTAAGACAGTGTTGTCAAGGTCGATGCCACGAGCGGGACTCCGTGGCACGAGTGGCACGACGAAATCGCCCCTCCACGCAGTTCATCACCCCGCCACCCGAGACAACGCCATTGCTATTGTAAAATGGCGGGGTTATTATTACTCGTAACGGTTCCCTTTCCCGACGCTAGTTGCGCAGAGAAGCTCATGGCATGCTACGGTGCCACGATGCGTGCCACTGCCACCAGCGGAAGACCTTGACACCTCTGGTTTTCGAGCTCAAGAAAGTTGTAAAGAGCGCAACGCCGAGAGCCTTGCGCAGAGGTGAGCTGACCTCGGTGAAGTCGGCGCCGAGGAAGGCCTGCGAGATGCCGATGAAGGCGGTGACCGGCAGCAGCAGCAGCTGGTTGCGGTCGGCCAGCAGGCGCACCGTCGCCACCAGCAGCGCCCCGCCGCCACCAGCTGGCGCCGCGCCGCCGCCCTCGCCGCCGCCCTCGCCCGCCGCCGGCTCCTCCAGCCCCTCGCCGTACCTGCCACACGACAGCGCGGTTTAATCTCTCTACCCCTCAAGCCCATACGCGGTGGCTCTAATGGCTGATGACTAGCGCTAAGGTCCGATTAAATTAAGAAGGTGATTGACGTTTGTGAGTGGAGGGGAGCGACGTTGCCAGGTCGCAAACCACTGAGCACGTGGGACACGAAAACAAACACTTCAAAAAAATACGTGTAAAAGTGTAAAAAATACGACAAAAGCCTAACCTCAACGCAACTCATCACAACACAGTACACATTGCGCGCGCAGCACAGGCAGAAACGCGGGCGGCGCGGCGGCACGGAAGTCTCTGTGGGATGCTCAAATGTTCCCCGTGTTCGGCAGTGGCAACTGAGCGACCTGACACGTCACGTTTTGTCTCTCTGGTTGGCAGCTGCCATGGGAACGGAAGAGGCGTCCTGACGTCACACAGATCTGTCAATCACCTTCTTAATTTAATCGGACCTTATACTGCGATTTTTCTAACTGCGACCCTCAAGGCCACTCAAATCCCATCTTCGCGATGGAATATGTCACGGCATTTCGCGTCTTTCTCAGTCGTTCCGCTAGATTTCGCACGATCGCGATCGTATGAAGCAGTGCTTGCGATCATGCGACTTCTACCGACAAGACCGAGAAAAGACGCGAAATGCCGTGACATATTCCATCGCGAAGATGGGATTTGAGGGGCCTTGAGGGTCGCTCTTAGAAAAATCGCAGTATATGTTGGTAGCAAGAGCTGCAGCTTGAAAACGTAAATCGAGTAAAAGTAAAATTTTACACGTATACTAAAATGAGTACCAGATCATTAACAAATTATACATCAATGTTTTCCTCTTTGCATGATTATCCATTGCTAGCGAGAAAATATATAGTTTATATAT
This sequence comes from Acheta domesticus, assembly GCA_031308135.1. Classification (NCBI taxonomy): domain Eukaryota; kingdom Metazoa; phylum Arthropoda; class Insecta; order Orthoptera; family Gryllidae; genus Acheta; species Acheta domesticus. Next base: position 8,818 of record JAHLJT010008763.1, read on the forward strand.
TTTTGTATACATTTTTTTAAATTTATTTATTTTTTTAATAAAAATAGAACCGTTTATAAAATGAAAAATAATTAAATTTCTGGAAAATTAAAAATATAACAAACAATATCTCTAAAGCTTATTACTTGCCCCATGATTCCACGTTGTTGGGCGAAAACTGCATTTCGATATCATGAACCGTTTAGAATAGCTAGAGGTAGCCTGGTATAAAATATAAGTATTACTGTACTCTATAACCTTTTTGTATAGTTTGTACATTTGCAGAAAAATATGTAAGTGTCATGGAGAGAAAGTATTTTAAACTGAATAAGCATGGAGTGAAAGTATTTGAGGTTTTAGTGAATTTGTTATCATGGCAGATTCTGTTAAATCTCATTCATGAGGATAGATTCACACAATCGGATTGTCGTATATTCAGTAACAAATATAAGTAGATCTTTGAAAATGTTATGTATGGACGTCTTTGAACATATTCTTAAACTGACAAAGTAAGTCTAGGTGTTTCTAGCAGTTTCGAAGAAATCTTTTCGCTAGTGACGTCTGAAATAATTTCGTTATAATTAAATAGTTATTATTAAGCCACCTAACGGCGATACAAGAAAGTCCTTAGATTGAAGAACCACTAATTTATTTTTCAACTACTTCCGCCCTTTCGTTCTTCCCTCAAATATTTGTCAGTATGTATTATAAACTCCTGTTCACTGGTGGAATCCAGAATATAAAATACAACACAAGCAACTTGACGGTCATATCAGCGTCCCAACTACGAGAAAAGACGCAGAGAAACGAAAACTAATATCAGTATAGTTTTGAATTAATCAAAGACTTTTCAAAGTGAAAAAGCGTTGATCCCAAGATGACAAAAGACTATTATCAAAGCAGGGGGGCTGTCTTGACCTTATAATACCAAGGGCTCGCAACTTCGGGCAGAGACATCGGTAGCTCTTCGAGGGTCGCTTCTGGAAGGAAAGCCAGGGACCTGCATTCGTGAGAAGAGAACACCTGCGCTATCTATCGCTAACCTGCGCAAGTTGTCTACTCCGACGGCCACCAGGAGCACGGCGATCAGAGTAAGCGCGATGAACAAGATCCCGATGGTGCGGATCTGTTCGTCGGGCGGCCGCGCGAGGTTCGGGTTGTCCTCGGCAGAGCGCGTGGTGGGGCAGAAGTTGGCCCCGCACACCGCCGCCACGTCAATAGAGAGCGTTGCGTTCGAAGCTGTTGTCATCGCCGACTCTGTATTTGTCGATAACACTGCAACAATTTGAAGATGGGTTATGAAATTCAATGAATGAGCAATGAACCTTAAGTTCACAAAACAACTAAATATAACAATAAAAGTGCATACGTTCTTTCTTCTCTACTTGTAGAAAATACGATCACTAAAAAACTCGACGAGGAAAACACAATTTAAATGAACAGTTCGTTTTCCTGTACATATTTTTTCGATTCGATGTGAGTTCAATTGTGTGTTTATAATAATAAAATAAAACAAGTGGATTCACAAGATCACGAGGGACAATAGGAGCGAGTTTTCTCGTATACCATGGGTACAATTATACCCGTTTATCAAAGTGTTATGATCAATGGTTGTTTTTTTTTCGTTTCTATTCAAAAATGCACATTTTAATGTTGAAAATTTCAAGCACGTCATGACTACTCGAATTATATATTCGATAGCATCTTTTTTTGCACTGAAGCTTCTGAACAATATCCATTTTAACGGGACTTGCTTCGTGAACTTATGATTACACTACTGGCTTAGATAATAAGGAAACAGTATTAAAACAGAAGACATTGACATTATTTCCGATCAAATATTAGACGAAGATGACAAAACTACGTCAACATAACTTCGCAGCAAATGTCAAGTCAGTCACTTACGAGAGATAATATCGCTTATCTAATGGAACGATGATGTAACTGTAGAAAATGGAATTTTAGAAGAAAAGGGAAACTCTGAAAAAAAATACTTGACTCAATATTGTACCTACAGTAATGGTCCTGGTGCCTTGTGCCTGGGTCAAATGTTACTTCTTACCAAGATCTTGTTAAGAATCACTTTAAACAGATATTTTCTGCTTCCTTTGCATTCACCCCTTTCTTACAGTTTTGTCATTCTCCTGAAAGTTACGAGCTTTTTGTCATAATTAACAATTACGGGATATTCAATGTCACAAGGAACAAATGAAGACACAGTAATATTCGATTCAATATTTAGAAAAAATTACGACATCGTACATTTACAGCGTCATTCCGCTGAAAATAGCCCACTCTTCGTTCATAGACTATCATAAAGACACTTATGACAATATTCTACCGAAAGCGGGCGCGAGTTTCTTGTAGCTCACTAACACTACACAATGAACTGATTTGTTGCATTTCTTCTCAAATGAAATTATAATTACGTGACATGTCGACAACATCAAACGTCCACTACGCACATCAGAACAAAATAACAGTTCAGTCGATTTCTGCAGATGTATGAAGTTTCTTCAATAGTTCTATCCCATTTTCCTTCTTTCCCACAATTTAGCAGTTATGTCATTGTTCCATTGGTTAAGCGATACAATATTTATGAATCTTGAAAAATGGAAAAGCGTGTCACTTCTTTTCCAGAAGAGATTTTTGATTGTATACATTTCAGGAAGAGTAAATATAACTGACGTTTACTTTATTTTTTACTTTTGTAATATGCCTTACACTGATATGCTTTACATTTATACACTTAATTTATTAACGTTAAATTTTATGTTGAACCAATAGCAAGTGTCAATCCCATTTGCTTGTGGCCGTTCTTACCCATGCTAAAGAAGACATTGCATGTGGAAAGTATTACTAATATTTCAGATTACAACAGTCAAGTGTAGGTGAGTTAACATTCTCCCATTCAAGTAATTGTACGTTAAATATTAAAGTATCTAAGTACCAGTAATCAATTATTTGTTTCATAAATGTTGGAGACTGCTGTTTGACGTAAGCAATGTGCATTTTTGTTTACCTCCATAAAGACTTAATTATACGATTTTTACCTCTCTCCTCACCTCTGATTGGTAGTTGTGAAGGATTCCTTTTAGGCTTGCAATTAATACAGTGATAAAAGTCAACAATTTATCATGGAATTACCAATTATATTTAATTTTCCAAAGAAAAAATTTGTGTGCAAATAGATGCAACTCGTATTTCTAGCTTCCAAAGTACACACATTACATTCGGAAGGGAGAAGGTTGCCGCCCAAATAAATGCACAATTTCAGAATTCTAGAGAAAGATAAGCAAAGGCAACCACCATTCAGTCATTTCATTCATTCTCCTCTATTCCTCCCCCTCTCTCTCCCTCCCCCTCCCCCTCCCCCTCCCTCCCCTTCCCCCCTCTCTCTCCCTCTCCCACTCTCTCCCTATCCCCTCTCTCCTCTCTCTCCACATCCCTCTCCCCATTTCTGCATCTCTTCCTCTCTCTCCCTCTCTCTACGATATTTCGTCCGGGAACTCAATCCTTCTGTTCATTCAGTCTCATGCATTCCTCTCCAATTCCCTCTTCCTCTCCCTCACCCTCGAATTCGTATGTCTCCCATCCACTCCACGCACGGTACCTTCGGAGGTGAGCAGGTTGCCCCAGAGGTTGCCCCAGCGGGAACAGCACGTAGAAGAGGCCGAAGAAGCGCACCATGACGAGGTCCCGGGGGCGCCGGTGACGGCGGCGTAGGCGCCCGCGGCCGCGTTCAGGTAGGAGCACTTGGCGCACCACATGGGCGCCCCCACCGCGCCCAGCAGCAGCGCCGTCGGCACCAGCGTCGCCCACGACGCGCGCAGCTGCGCCGCGGCGTACGGCGTGAAGAGCAGCATGCACCCCGGCCACCGTCCACTTGCAGCCCAGCCACCTGCCACAACGCACCACCACAGCTTCGATACGCCTTCATCGCTGGCACGATCATTGGTCATTTCGTGGTTACGGACGCGTTAATTGCGGCGGTCATTTATCGCTCTATTGTAATGTAAAAGCGCTGCTGGACCGATGGTAATTTCGTATTTCCGGACACGTTAACTGCGATGGTCATTTATCCTTTTAGCGTAACAAATCGTGGAACGCTACTTGATTGATTTCGTGTTTCAAGACGCGTTAACTGCGATGGTCAATTATCCCTTTAGCGAAAAAGGTCGTGGAACGCTACTTGATTGATTTCGTGTTTCAAGACGCGTTAACTGCGATGGTCAATTATCCCTTTAGCGAAAAAGGTCGTGGAACGCTACTTGATTGATTTCGTGTTTCAAGACGCGTTAACTGCGATGGTCAATTATCCCTTTAGCGAAAAAGGTCGTGGAACGCTACTTGATTGATTTCGTGTTTCAAGACGCGTTAACTGCGATGGTCAATTATCCCTTTAGCGAAAAAGGTCGTGGAACGCTACTTGATTGATTTCGTGTTTCAAGACGCGTTAACTGCGATGGTCAATTATCCCTTTAGCGTAAAAGGTCGTGGAACGCTACTTGATTGATTTCGTGTTTCAAGACGCGTTAAACTGCGATGGTCAATTATCCCTTTAGCGTAAAAGGTCGTGGAACGCTACTTGATTGATTTCGTGTTCAAGACGCGTTAACTGCGATGGTCAATTATCCCTTTAGCGTAAAAGGTCGCTGGAACGCTACTTGATTGATTTCATGTTTCAAGACGCGTCAACTGCGATGGTCAATTATCCCTTTAGCGTAAAAGGTCGTGGAATGCTACTTGATTTCGTGTTTCAAGACGCGTTAACTGCGATGGTCAATTATCCCTTTAGCGTAAAAGGTCGTGGAACGCTACTTGATTGATTTCGTTGTTTCAAGACGCGTTAACTGCGATGGTATTTATCCCTTTAGCGTAAAATGTCAAGCGTGTAATTTCAATAACGAACAAAAATTCGGACGTGAAACAATGCCGAGATCCCGAAGAAACCAGAGCCCGAATAGATCAGCGGTAGAGAAAAAGGCTTTCAACCTAAGGGTCAAGGATTCAATTACATATTCGGGCGTGTACATTCAATAACGAACAATACTTCGGACATTAAACGGAGTTGATAAAGCGAAGAAACCAGAGCCCGAATAGCTCAGCGGTAGAGCATTTCGCTTTTAATCTAAGGGGCCAGGGTTCAATGTCTTGTTCGAAAGTGTATTTTCCGTAAGGAAAAAATATTCGGACGTGAAACGGTGTCAAGAAATTAAATAAACCAAAGCCCGAATACCTCTGCAGCAGAGAATAGCTCCAAACGCGTTCATCGCCGGAAAAGATTGATCATTTTGTGATTACAGACGCGTTAATTGCGGCGGTCATTTATCGCTTTATTGTATTGTCGTAAAAGCGCTGCTTGACTGTCTGATAATTTCGTATTTCCGGACATGTTAACTGCGATGGTCATTTACACCTTTAGCGTAAAACATCGTGACAGCGCTACTTCATTGATTTCGTGTTTCAACAAGCGTTAACTGCGATGCTCATTTATCCTCTTCGCGTAAAATTTGGGCGTGTAATTTCATTAACGAAGGACAATTCGGAAGTGAAAAGGTGTCGAGATATCAAAGAAACCAGAGCCCAATAATTCAGCAGTAGAGCATTAGGCTTTTAACCAAACGGTCCAGGGTTTAATCACATGTTCGGGCATGTATTTTCAATAACGACGAATAATTCGGAATTCAAACGGTATCAAGAAAGCAAACAATCCACACCCCGAATAAATTAGCGGTAGAGCATTAGGCTCTTAAACCAAAGGTCCAAGGTTCAATCCACTCTTGGAAAGTGTATTTTCAAATAGAGAGTCAATTCGGACATGAAACGGTACCAAGAAATTAATAAAAGTATTAATAACAAAATAAAAAAAATACTTCAGACATAAAAGGTTGTCGAAAAAACGGAGAAAACAAAGCCCAAAAAGCTCCGCGGTGGAATATTAGGCTTTTAACTTAAGGGTCCAGGGTTCAATCCCCTGTTCGCGCGTGTATTTTCTATAACAAAGAATAATTCGAACGTGAAACGATGTCGAGAAATCTAAGAAAACAGATCTCGAATACCTCAGCGGTAGAGCAATTGCCTTTTAGCTTAAGGGTCCAAGGTTCAATCCCTTGTTCGGGCGTGTATTTTCTATAACAAAGAATATTTCGGACGTGAAACGATGTCGAGAAATCTAAGAAAAAAGAGCCCGAATAGCTCAGCGGTAGCACATAAGGCTTTTAACCAAAGTGTCCAGGGTTCAATCCCCTGTTCGCACGTGTGTTTTCCATTACAAAGAATATTTCGGACGTGAAACGATGTCGAAAAATCGAAGAAATCAGAGCCCGAGTAGCTAAGCGGAAGAGCATTTGTCTTTTAACCTAAGGGTTCAGGGTTCAATCCCCGGTTCGGGCGTGTATTTTCTATAACAAAAATATTTCGGACGTTAACCGATGTAGAGAAATCGAAGTTTACGGAGCCCGAAATATTCAGCGGTAGAGCATTATGCTTTAACCTAAGCATCCAGTGTTCAATCTCCTGTTCGGCCGTGTATTTGCAGTAAAAAAGAATATTTCGGACGTGAAACGATGTCGAGATTTTTAAGAACACCGAGCCTGAGTAGCTCAGCGGTAGAATTAGGCTTTTAACCTAAGGGTCCAGGGCTCAATCCCCTATTCGGGTGTAATTTTTTATAACAAAGAATATTTCGGACGTGAAACGATGTCGAGAAATCGAAGAATTTAGAGCCCGAGTAGCTCAGCGGTATAACATTACGCTTTTAACCTAAGGGTACAGTGTTCAATCCCATGTCCGGGCGTGTGTTTTTATAACAAAGAATATTTCGGACGTGAAACGATGTCGAGAAATTTAAGAAAACAGAGCCCGAGTAGCTTCGCGGTACAGCATTAGGCTTTTTTACCTAAGGGTCCAGGGTTCAATCCCCTATTCGGGCGTAATTTTTTATAACAAAGAATATTTCGTACGTGAAACGATGTCGAGATATCGAAGAAATTTGAGCCCGAGTAGCCCAGCGGTAGAGCAATAGGCTGTTAACCTAAGAGTGCAGGATTCAATCCCCTGTTCAGGTGTGTGTTTTTCTATAACAAAGAATATTTCAAACGTGAAACGATGTCGAGAAATCTAAGGAAACAGAGCCCGAATAGCTCAGCGGTAGAGCATTAGGCTTTTAACCTAAGGGTCCAGGATTCAATCCCTTGTTCGGGCGTGTATTTCCTACAACAATGAATATTTCGGGACGTGAAACGATGTCGAGGATTCTAAAAAGGGGAAGACCGAGTAGCTCCGCGGTAGAGCATTAGGCTTTTAGCCTAAGGGTCCAGGGTTCAATCCCCTGTTCGGGCGTCTATTTTCTATAACAGAGAATATTTCGAAAGTGAAACTATGTCGAGAAAACAATGAAAACAAAACACGAGTAGCTCAGAGGTTGAGCATTAGGCTTTTAACCTAACGGTCCAGGGTTCTATCCCCTGTTCGGGTGTGTATTTTCTACAACAGAGAATATTTCGGACGTGAAACGATCTCGAGAAAACAAAGAAATCGGAGCCCGAAAAGCTCAGCGGTAGAGCATTAGGATTTTAACCTGGGGTTCCAGGGTTCAATCCGTTGTCCGGGCGTGTATTTTCTATAACAAAGAATATTTCGGACGTGAAAAGAAGTAAAGAAATCGAAGGAAACTGAGCCCAAATACCTCAGCGGTAAGCATTAAACATTTTAACCTAAGTGTCCAGGGTTCAATCCCCTGTTTCGGGGTGTATTTTCTATAACAAAGAATATTTCGGACGTGAAACGATGTCAAGAAATCTAAGAAAACGGAGCCCGGTATCTGAGCGGAAGTGCATTATGCTTTCAAACTAAGGGTCGAGTGTTCAATCCAAGTTCAGCCGTGTATTTTCTATAACAAAGACTTATTCGGAGGTGAAACGATGTCGAGAAATCAATGAAATCGGAGTCTGAGTAGCTCAGCGGTAGAGCATTAGGCTTTTAACCAAAAGGTCCTAGGTTGAATCCCTTGTTCGGGCGTGTATTTTCTATAACAATGAATATTTCGGATGTGAAATGATGTCGAGAATTCAAAGAAAACGAAGCCGGAGTAGCTCAGCGGTAGGGCTTTATGGCTTAAACCTATGAGTCCAGGGTTCAATCACCTGTTCCGCAGTGTGATTTATATAACAAAGAATATTTCGGACGTGAAGGGATGACGCGAAATCGGAAGAAACAGAGCCCGAATAGCTCAGCGGTAGAGCATTAGGCTTTTAACCTAAGGGTCCAGGGTTCAATCCCTTGTTTGGGCGTGTATTTTCTAAAACAAAGAATATTTCGGACAAGAAACGCTGTCGAAAATCGAAGAAATCGGAGCCCGAGTAGCTCACCGCAAGAGCATTAAGCTTTTAACAAGAGAGTCCAGCGATCAATTCTATGTTCGACCGTGTAATTTCTATAACAAAGAATATTTCGGACGTAAAACGATGTCGAAATATTATAAAGTGCGGTAACCAAATAACACAGCGGTAGAGCGTGAGGCTTTTACTCTAAGGGTCCAGGGTTCAATCCCCTGTTCGGGCGCGTATTTTCTAAAACAAAGTATATTTCGCAAGTAAAACGATGTCAAAAAATCGAAAAAAAAGAACCCAATTAGCAAAAGCGGTAGAGCATTAGTCTTTTTAACCTAAGGGTCCAGGGTTCAATCGCCTGTTCGAGCGTGTATTTTCTATTAAAAAGAATATTTCGGACGTGAAACGATGTCGAGAAATCAATGAAACACAGCCCGAGTAGCTCAACGAAAGAGCATTAAGTTCTTAACCTAAGGATCCAGGGTTCAATCCCCTGCCCGGGCGTGTATTTCCGGTAACAAAGATTATTTCGGACGCGAAACGATGTCGAGAAATCGAAGAGAACTGTGTCCGAGTAACTCAGCGGTAGCGCATTAGGCTTTTAACCTACAGGTGCAGGGTACAATCCCCTGTTCGGGAGTGTATTTTCTATAACAAAAATATTTCGGACGTTAACCGATGTAGAGAAATCGAAGTTTACGGAGCCCGAAATATTCAGCGGTAGAGCTTTATGCTTTCAACCTAAGGGTCCAGAGTTCAATCCCCTGTTCGGCCGTGTATTTTCAATAACAAAGAATATTTTGGACGTGAAACGATGCCGAGATTTTTAAGAAAACCGAGCCTGGGTAGCTCAGGGGTAGAATTAGGCTTTTAACCTATGGGTCCAGGGTTCAATTCCCCTATTTGGGTGTAATTTTTTATAACAAAGAATATTTCGGACGTGAAACGATGTCGATAAATCGAAGAATTTGGAGCCCGTGTAGCTCAGCGGTGTAATATTAGGCTTTTAACCTAAGGGTACAGGGTTCAATCCCCTGTCCGGGCGTGTATTTTTTATAACAAAGAATATTTCGGACGTGAAACGATTGTCGAGAAATTTAAGAAAACAGAGCCCGAGTTTCTCCGCGGTAGAGCATTAGGCTTTTTTACCTAAGGGTCCACGGTTCAATCCCATATTCGGGCGTAATCTTTTATAAAAAGAATATTTCGTACGTGAAACGATGTCGAGATATCGAAGAAATTGGAGCCCGAGTAGCTCAGCGGTAGAGCATTAAGCTGTTAACCTAAGAAAGCAGGATTCTATCCCCTGTTCAGGCCTGTGTTTTCTATAACAAAGAATATTTCGGACGTGAAACGATGTCGAGAAATCTAAGAAAACAGAGCCCGAATACCTCAGCGGTAGAGCTTTAGGCTTCTAAACTAAGGGTCCAGATTCAATCCCCTGTTCGGGCGTGTATTTTCTACAACAAAGAATATTTCGTACGTGAACGATGTCGAGGATTCGAAAAATGTGGAGCCCGAGTAGTTCAGCGGTAGAACATTACGCTTTTAACCTAAGGGTCCAGGCTTATATCCCCTACTCGGGCGTGTATATTCAATAACAAAGAATATTTTATACGTGAAACAATGTCGAGAGAACAAGCAAATCGGAGCACGATTAGCTCAGCGGTAGAGCATTAGGCTTTTAACCAAAGGGTCCAGGGTTCAATCCCCTTTTCGGGCAAGTATTTTCTATAACAAAGAATATTTCGGACGTGAAACGATGTCAAGAAATCTAAGGAGACCGAGCCCGAATAGCTCAGCGGTAAAGCATTAGGCTTTAACCTAAGGGTCCAGGATTCAATCCCCTGTTCGGGCGTGTATTTTCCATAACAAAGAATATTTCGGACGTGAAACGATGTCGAGAAACCAAGAATTCGGATCCCGAGTAGCTCAGCGGTAGAGCATTAGGCTTTTTATCCTAAGGGTCCAGGGTTCAATCCCCTGTTCGGGCAGTGTATTTTCAATAACATAGAATATTTCGGACGTAAAACGATGTCGAGAATACAAATAATTCGGAGCCCGAGTAGCTAAGCAGTAGAGCATTACGCTTTTAACCGAAAGGTCCAGGGTTGATTCCCCTGTTCGGAAGTGTATTTTCTAATACAATGAATATTTCGGACGTGAAACGATGTCAAATAATCAAAGAAATCGGAGCCCGAGTAGCTCAGCGGTAATGCATTAGGCTTTTAACCTAAGGGTCCAGGGTTGAATCCCCTGTTCGGGCGTGTAATTTCTATAACAAAGAATATTTCGGACGTGATACGATGTCAAGAAAACTAAGAAAACAGCGCCCGAATAGCTCAGAGGTGGAGCATTAGGCTTTTAACCTAAGGGTCCACAGTTATCTCCCCTGTTCGGGCGTGTATTTTCTATAAAAAATATTTCGCACTTGAAGCGATGTCGAGAAATCGAAGAAAACTGTGCCCCAATTGCTCTGCGGTAGAGCATTAGGCTTTTTTAACTTAAGGGTCAAGGGTTCAATCCCCTATTCGGGCGTGTATTTTCAATAACATGGAATATTTCGGACGTTAAACGATGTCGAGAAATCTGAGAAAACCGAGCCCAAATAGCTCAGCGGTAGAGCATTAAGCTTTTAACCTAAGGGTCATGTGTTCAATCCCTTGTTCGGCCGTGTATTTTTCTATAACATAGAATATTTCGGACGTAAAACGATGTCAAGAAATCAAAGAAAAATGAGCCCAAGAAGCTCAGCTGTAGAGCATTACGATTTTAACTTAAGGGTCCAGGGTTCAATCCCGTGTTCGCGCGTGTATTTTCTATAACAAAGAATATTTCGGACGTCAAACGATGTCGAGAATACAAAAATTCGCAGCCCGAGTACCTCAGCAGTAGAGCATTCCGCTTTTAACCTAAGGGTCCAGGGTTGATTCCCCTGTTCGGAAGTGCATTATCTAAAACAATGAATATATCGGACATGAAACGATGTCAAGTGATCGAAAAAATGGGAGCCAGAATAGCTCAGCGGTAGAGCATTAGGCTTTTAACCTAAGGGTCCAGGGTTCAATACCCTGTTCGGGCGTGTATTTTCAATAACATGGAATATTTCGGACGTGAAACGATGTCAAGAAATGTAAGAAAACAGCGCCCGAATAGCTCAGCGGTAGAGCATTAGGCTTTTAACCTAAGGGTCCAGGGTTCAATCCCCTGTTCGGGCGTGTATTTTCAATAACATGGAATATTTCGGACCTTATACGATGTCGGGAAATCTGAGGAAACAGAGCCCGAATAGCTCAGCGGTAGAGCATTAGGCTTTTAACCTAAGGGTCCAGGGTTCAATCCCCTGTTCGGGCGTGTATTTTCAAAAACATGGAATATTTCGGACGTTATACGATGTGTAGAAATCTGGGAAAACAGAGCCCGAATAGCTCAGCGGTAGAGCATTAGGCTTTTAACCTAAGGGTCCAGGGTTCAATCGCCTGTTCGGGCGTGTATTTTAAATAACAAAGAATATTACGGACGTGAAACGATGTCGAGAACACAAATAATTCGGAGCACAAGTAGCTCAGCAGAAGAGCATTACGCTTTTAACCGAAGGCTCCAGGGTTGATTCCCCTGTTCGCAAGTCTGTTATCTAAAACAATGAATATATCGGACGTGAAACGATGTCGAGTGATCGAAGAAATGAAAGCCCGAGTAGCTCAGCGGTAGATCATTCGGCTTTTAACCTAAGGGTCCAGGGTTCAATTCGAGCGTGTATTTGCAATAACTAAGAATATTTCGGACGTGAAACGATGTCAAGAAATTCAGGAAAACAGAGCCCGAATAGCTCAGCGATAGAGCATTAGACTTTTAACCTAACGGTCCAGGGTTCAATCCCCTGTTCGGGCTTGTTTTTTCTATATCAAGGAATATTTCGGGCGTGAAACGATGTCAAGAAATCTAAGAAAACAGAGCCGGAGTAGCTAAGCAGTAGAGCATTAGGCTTTTAACCTATGGGTCCAGGGTTCAATCCCCTGTTCGGGCGTTTATTTTCAATAACAAAGAATATTTCGGACGATAAACGATGTCGAGGAATCAGAAAAAACAGAGCCCGAATAGCTCAGCGGTAGAGCATTAGGCTTTTAAGCTAAGGGTCAAGTGTTCAATCCCTGTTCGGCCGTGTATTTTCTATAACATAGAATATTTCGGACGTGAAACGATGTCAAGAAATCTAAGAAAAAGGGGCCCGAATAGCTCAGCGGTAGAGCATTAGGCTTTTTAACCTAAGGGTACAGGGTTCAATTCCCTGTTCGGGCGTGTATTTATTATAACTAAGATATTTCGGACGTGAAACGATGTCAAGAAATTTAATAAAACAGAGCCCGAATAGCTCAGCGGTAGAGCATTAGACTTTTAACCTAAGGGTCCAGCTTTCAATCCCCTGTTCGGGCGTGTTTTTTCTATATCAAGGAATATTTCGGACGTGAAACGATGTCAAGAAATCTAAGAAAACAGAGCCGGAGTAGCTAAGCAGTAGAGCATTAGGCTTTTAACCTATGGGTCCAGGGTTCAATCCCCTGTTCGGGCGTTTATTTTCAATAACAAAGAATATTTCGGACGATAAACGATGTCGAGGAATCAGAGAAAACAGGGCCCGAATAGCTCAGCGGTAGAGCATTAGGCTTTTAAGCTAAGGGTCAAGTGTTCAATCCCTGTTCGGCCGTGTATTTTCTATAACATAGAATATTTCGGACGTGAAACGATGTCAAGAAATCTAAGAAAAAGGGGCCCGAATAGCTCAGCGGTAGAGCATTAGGCTTTTAACCAAAGGGTACAGGGTTCAATTCCCTGTTCGGGCGTGTATTTTCAATAACATGGAATATTTCGGACGTTAAACGATGTCGAGAAATCTGAAAAAACAGAGCCGGAATAGCTCAGCGGTAGAGCATTAGGCTTTTAACCTAAGGGTCCAGGGTTCAATCCCCTGTTCGGGAGTGTATTTTCTATAACAAAGAATATTTCGGACGTGAAAAAAAGTCGATATTACAAATAATACGGAGCCCGAGTAGCTCAGCGGTAGTGCATTGGGCTTTTGACCTAAGGGTCAAGAGTTCAATCCTCAGTTCGGGCGTGTATTTTCTATAACAAAGAATATTTCGGACGTGAAACGATGTCAAGAAATCTAAAAAACTGCCCGAATAGCTCAGCGGTAGAGCATTAGGCTTTTAACATAAGGGTCCAGGGTTCAATCCCTTGTTCGGGCGTGTATTTTCAATAACATGGAATATTTCGGACGTTATACGATCTCATGAAATCTGAGAAAACAGAGCCCGAATAGCTCAGCGGTAGAGCATTAGGCTTTTAACCTAAGGGTCCAGGGTTCAATCCCCTGTTCGGGCGTGTATTTTCAATAACATGGAATATTTCGGACGTTATACGATGTCGGGAAATCTGGGAAAACAGAGCCCGAATAGCTCAGCGGTAGAGCATTAGGCTTTTAACCCAAGGGTCCAGAGTTCAATCCCCTGTTCGGGCGTGTATTTTCAATAACATGGAATATTTCGGACGTTATACGATGTCGGGAAATCTGAGATAACAGAGCCCGAATAGCTCAGCGGTAGAGCATTAGGCTTTTAACCTAAGAGTCCAGGGTTCAATCCCCTGTTCGGGCGTGTATTTTCAATAACAAAGAATATTACGGACGTGAAACGATGCTAGAACACAAATAATTCGGAACCCGAGTAGCTCAGCAGTAGAGCATTACGCTTTTAACCTAGAAGTCCAGTGTTGATTCCCCTGTTCGCAAGTGTATTATGTAAAACAATGAATATATCGGACGTGAAAGATGTCGAGTGATCGAAGAAATGGAAGCCCGAGTAGCTCAGCGGTAATGCTTTAGGCTTTTAACCTAAGGGTACAGGGTTTAATCCCCTGTTCGGGCGTGTATTTTCAATAACATGGAATATTTCGGACGTTAAACGATGTCGAGAAATCTGAGAAACAGAGCCCGAGTAGCTCAGCGGTAGAGCATTAGGCTTTTAACCTAAGGGTCCAGGGTTCGATCCCGTGTTCTGGCGTGTATTTTCTATAACAAAAGAATCATTCGGACGTGAAAGGATGTCAATATATCTAAGAAAACAGAGCACGAATTGCTCAGCGGTAGAGCATTAGGCTTTTAACATAAGGGTCCAGGGTTCAATCCCCTGTTCGGGCGTGTATTTTCAATAACATGGAATATTTCGGACGTTATACGATGTCGGGAAATCTGAGAAAACAGAGCCCGAATAGCTCAGCGGTAGAGCATTAGGCTTTTAACCAAATGGTCCAGGGTTCAATCCCCTGTTCGGGAGTGTATTTTCTATAACTAAGAATATTTCGGACGTGAAACGATGTCAAGAAATTTAATAAAACAGAGCCCGAATAGCTCAGCGGTAGAGCATTAGGCTTTTTACCTAAGGGTCCAGGGTTCAATCCCCTGTTCGGGCGTGTATTTTCTATAACAAAGAATATTTCGGACGTGAAACGATGTCAAGAAATTTAAGAAAACAGAGCCTGAATAGCTCAGCGGTAGAGCATTAGACTTTTAACCTAAGGGTCCAGGGTTCAATCCCCTGTTCGGGCGTGTATTTCAATAACATGGAATATTTCGGACTTTATACGATGTCGGGAAATCTGAGGAAAACAAGCCCGAATAGCTCAGCGGTAGAGCATTAGGCTTTTAAACTAAGGGTCCAGGGTTCAATCCCCAGTTCGAGCGTGTATTTTCTATAACTAAGAATATTTCGGACGTTATACGATGTCGGGAAATCTGAGATAACAGAGCCCGAATAGCTCAGCGGTAGAGCATTAGGCTTTAACCTAAGAGTCCAGGGTTCAATCCCCTGTTCGGGCGAGTATTTTCAATA
Organism: Acheta domesticus; assembly: GCA_031308135.1. NCBI lineage: Eukaryota > Metazoa > Arthropoda > Insecta > Orthoptera > Gryllidae > Acheta > Acheta domesticus. The sequence continues at coordinate 24,017 of JAHLJT010008763.1, forward strand.
ACAAAGAATATTACGGACGTGAAACGATGCTAGAACACAAATAATTCGGAACCCGAGTAGCTCAACAGTAGAGCATTACGCTTTTAACCTAGAAGTCCAGTGTTGATTCCCCTGTTCGCAAGTGTATTATGTAAAACAATGAATATATCGGACGTGAAAGATGTCGAGTGATCGAAGAAATGGAAGCCCGAGTAGCTCAGCGGTAATGCTTTAGGCTTTTAACCTAAAGGTACAGGGTTTCATCCCCTGTTCGGGCGTGTATTTTCAATAACATGGAATATTTCGGACGTTAAACGATGTCGAGAAATCTGAGAAAACAGAGCCCGAATAGCTCAGCGGTAGAGCATTAGGCTTTTAACCTAAGGGTCCAAGGTTCAATCCCCTGTTCGGGCGTGTATTTTTTATAACAAAGAATATTTCTGACGTGAAAAGATGTCGAGAATACAAATAATTCCGAGCCCGAGTAGCTAAGCAGTAGAGCATTACGATTTTAACCGAAGGGTTCAGGGATCAATTCCCTGTTCGGGCGTGTATTTTCTATAACAAAGAATATTTCGGACGTAAAAAGATGTCGAGAATACAATAAATACGGAGCCCGAGTAGCTCAGCGATAGTGCATTACGATTTTAAACTAAGGGTCCAGGGATCAATCCCTTGTTCGGGCGTGTATTTTCAATAACACAGAATATTTCGGACGTGAAACGATGTCGAGAATACAAAAAATTCGCAGCCCGAGTAGCTCAGCAGTAGAGCATTCCGCTTTTAACCTAAGGGTCCAGGGTTGATTCCCCTGTTCGGAAGTGCATTATCTAAAACAATGAATATATCGGACATGAAACGATGTCGAGTGATCGAAGAAATGGGAGCCCGAGTAGTTAAGCGGTAGAGCATTAGGCTTTTAACCTAAGGGTCCAGGGTTTGATCCCGTGTTCTGGCGTGTATTTCTATAACAAAAGAATCATTCGGACGTGAAAGGATGTCAATATATCTAAGAAAACAGAGCCCGAATAGCTCAGCGGTAGAGCATTAGGCTTTTAACCTAAGGGTCCAGGGTTCAATCCCCTGTTCGGGCGTGTATTTTCAATAACATGGAATATTTCGGACGTTATACGATGTCGGGAAATCTGAGAAAACAGAGCCCGAATAGGCCAGCGGTAGAGCATTAGGCTTTTAACCAAATGGTCCAGGGTTCAATCCCCAGTTCGGGCGTGTATTTTCAATAACATGGAATATTTCGGACGTTATACGATGTCGGGAAATCTGAGAAAACAGAGCCCGAATAGGTCAGCGGTAGAGCATTAGGCTTTTAACCTAATGGTCCAGGGTTCAATCCCCTGTTCGGGCGTGTATTTTCTACAACTAAGAATATTTCGGACGTGAAACGATGTCAAGAAAATTAAGAAAACAGAGCCTGAATATCTCAGCGGTAGAGCATTAGGCTTTTAACCAAATGGTCCAGGGTTCAATCCCCTGTTCGGGAGTGTATTTTCTATAACTAAGAATATTTCGGGCGTGAAACGATGTCAAGAAATTTAAGAAAACAGAGCCCGAATAGCTCAGCGGTAGAGCATTAGGCTTTTAACCTAATGGTCCAGGGTTCAATCCCCTGTTCGGGCGTGTATTTTCTATAACTAAGAATATTTCGGACGTGAAACGATGTCAAGAAATTTTAGAAAACAGAGCCTGAATAGCTCAGCGGTAGAGCATTAGGCTTTTAACCTAAGGGTCCAGGGTTGAATCCCCTGTTCGGGCGTGTATTTTCAATAACATGGAATATTTCGGACGTTATACGATGTCGGGAAATCTGAGAAAACAAGCCCGAATAGCTCAGCGGTAGAGCATTAGGCTTTTAAACTAAGGGTCCAGGGTTCAATCCCCAGTTCGGGCGTGTATTTTCTATAACTAAGAATATTTCGGACGTGAAACGATGTCAAGAATTTTAAGAAAACAGAGCCCGAATATCTCAGCGGTAGAGCATTAGGCTTTTAACCTAAGGGTCCAGGGTTCAATCCCCTGTTCGGGCGTGTATTTTCAATAACATGGAATATTTCGGATGATATACGATGTCGGGAAATCTGAGGAAACAGAGCCCGAATAGCTCAGCGGTAGAGCATTAGGCTTTTAACCTAAGGGTCCAGGGTTCAATCCCCTGTTCGGGCGTGTATTTTCAATAACATGGAATATTTCGGACGTTATACGATGTCGGGAAATCTGGGAAAACAGAGCCCGAATAGCTCAGCGGTAGAGCATTAGGCTTTTAACCTAAGGGTCCAGGGTTCAATCCCCTGTTCGGGCGTGTATTTTCAATAACAAAGAATATTACGGACGTGAAACGATGCGAGAACACAAATAATTCGGAACCCGAGTAGCTCAGCAGTAGAGCATTACGCTTTTAACCTAGAAGTCCAGTGTTGATTCCCCTGTTCGCAGTGTATTATGTAAAACAATGAATATATCGGACGTGAAAGATGTCGAGTGATCGAAGAAATGGAAGCCCGAGTAGCTCAGCGGTAATGCTTTAGGCTTTTAACCTAAGGGTACAGGGTTTAATCCCCTGTTCGGGCGTGTATTTTCAATAACATGGAATATTTCGGACGTTAAACGATGTCGAGAAATCTGAGAAAACAGAGCCCGAATAGCTCAGCGGTAGAGCATTAGGCTTTTAACCTAAGGGTCCAAGGTTCAATCCCCTGTTCGGGCGTGTATTTTTATAACAAAGAATATTTCGGACGTGAAAAGATGTCGAGAATACAAATAATTCCGAGCCCGAGTAGCTAAGCAGTAGAGCATTACGATTTTAACCGAAGGGTTCAGGGATCAATCCCCTGTTCGGGCGTGTATTTTCTATAACAAAGAATATTTCGGACGTAAAAAGATGTCGAGAATACAATAAATACGGAGCCCGAGTAGCTCAGCGATAGTGCATTACGATTTTAAACTAAGGGTCCAGGGATCAATCCCTTGTTCAGGGCGTGTATTTTCAATAACACAGAATATTTCGGACGTGAAACGATGTCGAGAATACAAAAAATTCGCAGCCGAGTAGCTCAGCAGTAGAACATTCCGCTTTTAACCTAAGGGTCCAGGGTTGATTCCCCTGTTCGGAAGTGCATTATCTAAAACAATGAATATGTCGGACATGAAACGATGTCGAGTGATCGAAGAAATGGGAGCCCGAGTAGCTCAGCGGTAGAGCATTACGCTTTTAACCTAAGGGTCCAGGGTTCGATCCCGTGTTCTGGCGTGTATTTTCTATAACAAAAGAATCATTCGGACGTGAAAGGATGTCAATATATCTAAGAAAACAGAGCCCGAATAGCTCAGCGGTAGAGCATTAGGCTTTTAACCTAAGGGTCCAGGGTTCAATCCCCTGTTCGGGCGTGTATTTTCAATAACATGGAATATTTCGGACGTTATACGATGTCGGGATATCTGAGAAAACAGAGCCCGAATAGCTCAGCGGTAGAGCATTAGGCTTTTAACCAAAGGGTCCAGGTTCAATCCCCTGTTCGGGAGTGTATTTTCTATAACTAAGAATATTTCGGACGTGAAACGATGTCAAGAAATTTAAGAAAACAGAGCCCGAATAGCTCAGCGGTAGAGCATTAGGCTTTTAACCTAAGGGTCCAGGGTTCAATCCCCTGTTCGGGCGTGTATTTTCAATAACATGGAATATTTCGGACGTTATACGATGTCGGGAAATCTGAGAAAACAGAGCCCGAATAGCCTCAGCGTAGAGCATTAGGCTTTTAACCTAAGGGTCCAGGGTTCAATCCCCTGTTCGGACGAGTATTTTCTATAACTAAGAATATTTCGGACGTGAAACGATGTCAAGAAATTTAAGAAAACAGAGCCCGAATAGCTCAGCGGTAGAGCATTAGGCTTTTAACCTAAGGGTCCAGAGTTCAATCCCCTGTTCGGGCGTGTATTGTCTATAACTAAGAATATTTCGGACGTGAAACGACGTCATGAAATTTAAGAAAACAGAGCCCGAATATCTCAGCGGTAGAGCTTTAGGCTTTTAACCTAAGGGTCCAGGGTTCAATCCCCTGTTCGGGCGTGTATTTTCAATAACATGGAATATTTCGGACGTTATACGATGTCGGGAAATCTGAGAAAACAGAGCCCGAATAGCTCAGCGGTAGAGCATTAGGCTTTTAACCTAAGGGTCCAGGGTTCAATCCCCTGTTCGGGCGTGTATTTTCAATAACATGGAATATTTCGGACGTTATACGATGTCGGGAAATCTGAGAAAACAAGCCCGAATAGCCTCAGCGGTAGAGCATTAGGCTTTTAACATAAGGGTCCAGGGTTCAATCCCCAGTTCGGGCGTGTATTTTTCTATAACTAAGAATATTTCGGACGTGAAACGATGTCAAGAATTTTAAGAAAACAGAGCCCGAATATCTCAGCGGTAGAGCATTAGGCTTTTAACCTAAGGGTCCAGGGTTCAATCCCCTGTTCGGGCGTGTATTTTCAATAACATGGAATATTTCGGATGATATACGATGTCGGGAAATCTGAGGAAACAGAGCCCGAATAGCTCAGCGGTAGAGCATTAGGCTTTTAACCTAAGGGTCCAGGGTTCAATCCCCTGTTCGGGCGTGTATTTTCAATAACATGGAATATTTCGGACGTTATACGATGTCGGGAAATCTGGGAAAACAGAGCCCGAATAGCTCAGCGGTAGAGCATTAGGCTTTTAACCTAAGGGTCCAGGGTTCAATCCCCTGTTCGGGCGTTTATTTTCAATAACAAAGAATATTACGGACGTGAAACGATGCGAGAACACAAATAATTCGGAACCCGAGTAGCTCAGCAGTAGAGCAATTCGCTTTTAACCTAGATGTCCAGTGTTGATTCCCCTGTTCGCAAGTGTATTATGTAAACAATGAATATATCGGACGTGAAAGATGTCGAGTGATCGAAGAAATGGAAGCCCGAGTAGCTCAGCGGTAATGCTTTAGGCTTTTAACCTAAGGGTACAGGGTTAAGGGCCGGTTTCACCAACATACAGCTAACGTGACGTTAGTAAACGAGTCGTTAAAATTAACTTCCCCGTTAAGATTTGTTCCGTTTCACCAACGTTTCCACGGCTTCTGTTAGCTAATCACCAGTTAACTTTAATGGGTGTACAAAATGCATGAATATTTGCTTTTAGAAGGCCGTGAACTGGAAACTCTGTGGAGTCTATCTTGTTGACTTCGTGATACACATTCTCCGTCGTTCTAGTGTGGTCAGTTTTGGTGCGTGTTTGTAGTTTTGATTTGGTTTTTTTTCTGAGTAATTGTTTTGCCATGTCGAAAAGGAGCAGATGCGCCAATTTTTCGGCAGAGGAGAAAGAAATCCTTGTAGACTTGCTACACAAGCATAAAATAATAACAAACAGAAAAACTGATGGTGCGAGTCGCGGCGATAAAGCCCAAGCATGGGCATTACTTACAGATGAATTCAATTCTCTTAGTTCCCACGTGTACAGAACCCAAGAAAATCTCAAGACCCTGTGGGAAAATCTTCGAAGGGACACGAGGAATGCCATTTCCGCAGAGAAGAGAGAAGTTTTTAGGACAGGTAATTATAATCTGCAAGTTTTATAACATAGTACCTTACAAACATATCTTCCCTTAAGTAGATCACTCGTGTGTCGTTTATCAAATTTTCGAACAACCAAATGCTGATTTGTTAAGTTATAATAAGTAATTTGTAAATTTCTATGTTCAATTTAAAACGTGGCTGATTTTATATATTTTGTATTATATTTTAGGAGGAGGTGTGTTTAGAGAAAGAGGCGTAGGGCATCTCCAAACAAAAATTCAAGCAATGCTAGGCCCTACTGCAGAAGGATTAAGGAACAATTTTGATTCCGATAGGAATTTTCATCTTAACACAGAAGCAGAGGTAATTCTGATTTACTCAGACATATAGTATCAGTAGAAGGGAACTTCAAATAAATTGTGACTGATTTTCTAACTTTCATGAATAGTTGGATGATCTAGTACTATCTAATTTGCATTACAGAGAAAGCAGTGTTCAAAACTGAACATGAAACCTGGTTTCACTGTAATGTGAATTATCCCAATGTCATCCAGCTATTCATAATATATCAGGGGTTTTCAGAATTTTCCTTATTGATTTTGTTTTAATTGTATTTTAGGAGGAGGAGGAGGCAGCAGCAGCGGTGGTAGTTACTGAGGCACCATCGTGGTGTGACAGTGCAGCAGGCCCGCCAGCAGACTCGCCAGCAGACCCACCAGCAGGCCCTCCAGCAGGCCCTTCAGCTGGCCGTCCAGCAGGCCCTTCAGCTGGCCCTTCAGCAGGCCCTTCAGCTGGCCCTTCAGCTGGCCCTTTAGCAGGCCCTTCAGCTGGCCCTCCAGCAGGCCCTTCAGCTGGCCCTTCAGCAGGCCCTTCAGCTGGCCCTTCAGCGTCCCAGGTGCTCGATTGGAGCACTTGGTCGCCAAACTTATTAAGGACTGCTTTGGCATCTCCTCTACTTATAATGGAAGAGCCCCATGAAATTTTAAATCATGGTGTGGTGCCAGGGACAAGTACGGAGGATGAACACACCTCGAATCAAGGGAGGGAAGTGACGACTCCACAAGTGAGTCGGAGGAGACCTCGGCTAATTGCAGACAGGCAAGAAGAGCTGCATGCCAAAAAAATTAAGTTAGTGGAAACATTAATTGAAAGTGCAAAAAAAGAGAGTGAAATTAATTTATTAATTTTACAGGAACGCTTAAAGCAGGAAAAATTAAAAACAAAAAAGCTAGAAAGTGAATTAAATATGTAAATTATTTTCATTATAATAAATTCTCTGACAATGTTCTAAAATAATTATTAATCATTGCCCGACGTGTTGGGTTAATTTCTCTTCTTTGTGTTCCTTGCTGCCTTTGTTCCCTTATTCTTCCAGCTGCAATAATTTCATCCCATGGAGCAGGGATTTCCAAATCTGGGTCATCTAGTGGATCTGGATCATTGGCCTCAATTAGAATATTATGGAGAACAGCAGTGGCAATAATGATTGCACTACAGTTCTTCAATTGGCACTGCATTCCCAGTGCTAGCACCGGAAACCGTCTCTTCCAGATTCCAAAGAGCCTTTCCACAACGTTTCGAGACCGTATTTGGCTCTCATTATAGAGATTTTCTTCTCTAGTTAAAGGATTACTCAGTGGCATCATGACGTACGGGCGGTTCATGTATCCACTATCTGCTAAAAGAATAGCATCATTGAACTGTCCATTTTCAAATTTAAAATTAATATGGGATGAATTTAAAATAGTTTGGTCTTGAGTGCTACCTGGCCACCGAGTCACTACATCTATTATTTTCCTCCGTGCACTGCAAATAACTTGCACGTTCAAAGACATGTAGCCTTTTCTATTTCGAAAGCACTCTGCGTACTGACCTCCTGGAGAACGGATTTTTATATGAGTGCAATCTAATGCTCCGATTGCTTTCGGAAATTTGGCTATTCGATAGAAATCGATGCCGGCTTGCCTCACATCTGCTCTAGTCTGTGGAAATTCTATGTATCTGGGTGCCAGTCTAGCCAAAGCACAGCTAACTCGATGAATAATACGGTTAGCCGTAGATTTGCTGGCCCCAATGTAATCTCCCATCACCTGCTGGTAGCTGCCAGTTGCATAATATCGTAGAGTCATCAGTAATTGGTTAACTGGTGCGATTGACTCGTTCCTGGAAATTAACATAAAATGAAATAAATTGCTAATAATGAGTTCTTATTTTTTTTACATAAATTAATGAAAATAATGGATGAAATTATAATATTATGTAATTAATTCATAACGTACTTTGAAGTTTATGATTTTATTTCTAAAAGGACTTGTGTCTGTTAAAAAAACTATAGCCTATCTTCTGATAAAAATGAATAGTGACAGACAATTTCATGTTTTTATATATAATGTAATACATAATGAACGAGACCACTCATAACCTAATTTGCGTTCGTGAAGGTTATATAACAAGATAGTTTATCAATGTGCATGCATTTAACTGTTACTGTCTGTGGTTTGGTTGTGACAAATGGTATGTACTATTACAAGTGATATTTTCTAACCTGTTTGACGAAAACTCCAGATCTTGCTCAATTAATTCCAGGATTTCCAGGGTAGATTGTTTTGTACATCTGAATCTTATTGAAAAATCCCTATCGTCGTACTCATAAAAATAATTTCTTCTTTCCCTGAAAACACGGGGACGCACAGACGGCATTTCCAGGCTTTCCAATACGTCGTCGTCTTCCAGTACATACAGCTAAGCTCTTTCCATTTTACTCAAACTGCGATGCGCTGCCCCACTAACCAAGCGTTAACTGCTGCTAACGGAGCAGATATCACGCGTTAACTTTAACGGAAAGTTAACAGGCGTTAAAGTTTGGTGAAACACGTATTTTCTCTAACGAGCAGTTAAAATCTCCTAACATCCGGTTAGCGTGTTAACAAGCATTGGTGAAACCGGCCCTAAATCCCCTGTTCGGGAGTGTATTTTCAATAACATGGAATATTTCGGACGTTAAACGATGTCGAGAAATCTGAGAAAACAGAGCCCGAATAGCTCAGCGGTAGAGCATTAGGCTTTTAACCTAAGGGTCCAAGGTTCAATCCCCTGTTCGGGCGTGTATTTTTTATAACAAAGAATATTTCGGACGTGAAAAGATGTCGAGAATACAAATAATTCCGAGCCCGAGTAGATAAGCAGTAGAGCATTACGATTTTAACCGAAGGGTTCAGGGATCAATCCCCTGTTCGGGCGTGTATTTTCTATAACAAAGAATATTTCGGACGTGAAAAGATGTCGAGAATACAATAAATACGGAGCCCGAGTAGCTCAGCGATAGTGCATTACGATTTTAAACTAAGGGTCCAGGGATCAATCCCTTGTTCGGGCGTGTATTTTCAATAACACAGAATATTTCGGACGTGAAACGATGTCGAGAATACAAAAAAATTCGCAGCCCGAGTAGCTCAGCAGTAGAACATTCCGCTTTTAACCTAAGGGTCCAGGGTTGATTCCCCTGTTCGGAAGTGCATTATCTAAAACAATGAATATGTCGGACATGAAACGATGTCGAGTGATCGAAGAAATGGGAGCCCGAGTAGCTCAGCGGTAGAGCATTACGCTTTTAACCTAAGGGTCCAGGGTTCGATCCCGTGTTCTGGCGTGTATTTTCTATAACAAAAGAATCATTCGGACGTGAAGGATGTCAATATATCTAAGAAAACAGAGCCCGAATAGCTCAGCGGTAGAGCATTAGGCTTTTAACCTAAGGGTCCAGGGTTCAATCCCCTGTTCGGGCGTGTATTTTCAATAACATGGAATATTTCGGACGTTATACGATGTCGGGAAATCTGAGAAAACAGAGCCCGAATAGCTCAGCGGTAGAGCATTAGGCTTTTAACCAAAGGGTCCAGGGTTCAATCCCCTGTTCGGGAGTGTATTTTCTATAACTAAGAATATTTCGGACGTGAAACGATGTCAAGAAATTTAAGAAAACAGAGCCCGAATAGCTCAGCGGTAGAGCATTAGGCTTTTAACCTAAGGGTCCAGGGTTCAATCCCCTGTTCGGGCGTGTATTTTCAATAACATGGAATATTTCGGACGTTATACGATGTCGGGAAATCTGAGAAAACAGAGCCCGAATAGCTCAGCGGTAGAGCATTAGGCTTTTAACCTAAGGGTCCAGGGTTCAATCCCCTGTTCGGACGAGTATTTTCTATAACTAAGAATATTTCGGACGTGAAACGATGTCAAGAAATTTAAGAAAACAGAGCCCGAATAGCTCAGCGGTAGAGCATTAGGCTTTTAACCTAAGGGTCCAGAGTTCAATCCCCTGTTCGGGCGTGTATTTTCTATAACTAAGAATATTTCGGACGTGAAACGACGTCAAGAAATTTAAGAAAACAGAGCCCGAATATCTCAGCGGTAGAGCTTTAGGCTTTTAACCTAAGGGTCCAGGGTTCAATCCCCTGTTCGGGCGTGTATTTTCAATAACATGGAATATTTCGGACGTTATACGATGTCGGGAAATCTGAGAAAACAGAGCCCGAATAGCTCAGCGGTAGAGCATTAGGCTTTTAACCAAAAGGTCCAGGGTTCAATCCCCTGTTCGGGAGTGTATTTTCTATAACTAAGAATATTTCGGACGTGAAACGATGTCAAGAAATTTAAGAAAACAGAGCCCGAATAGCTCAGCGGTAGAGCATTATACTTTTAACCTAAGGGTCCAGGGTTCAATCCCCTGTTCGGGCGTGTATTTTCTATAATTAAGAATATTTCGGACGTGAAACGATGTCAAGAAATTTAAGAAAACAGAGCCCGAATAGCTCAGCGGTAGAGCATTAGGCTTTTAACCTAAGGGTCCAGGGTTCAATCCCCTGTTCGGGCGTGTATTTTCAATAACATGGAATATTTCGGACGTTATACGATGTCGGGGAATCTGAGAAAACAGAGCCCGAATAGCTCAGCGGTAGAGCATTAGGCTTTTAACCTAAGGGTCCAGGGTCCAATCCCCTGTTCGGGCGTGTATTTTCTATAACTAAGAATATTTCGGACGTGAAACGATGTCAAGAAATATAAGAAAACAGAGACCGAATAGCTCAGCGGTAGAGCATTAGGCTTTTATCCTAAGGGTCAAGGGTTCAATCGCCTGCTCGGGCGTGTATTTTCTATAACTAAGAATATTTCGGACGTGAAACGATGTCAAGAAATTTAAGAAAACAGAGCCTGAATAGCTCAGCGGTAGAGCATTAGGCTTTTACCCTAAGGGTCCAGGGTTCAATCCCCTGTTCGGGCGTGTATTTTCAATAACATGGAATATTTCGGACGTTATACGATGTCGGGAAATCTGAGAAAACAGAGCCCGAATAGCTCAGCGGTAGAGCATTAGGCTTTTACCCTAAGGGTCTAGGGTTCAATCCCCTGTTCGGGCGTGTATTTTCTATAACTAAAATATTTCGGACGTGAAACGATGTCAAGAAATATAAGAAAACAGAGCCCGAATAGCTCAGCGGTAGAGCATTATGCTTTTAACCTAAGGGTCCAGGGCTCAATCCCCTGTTCGGGCGTGTATTTTCTATAACTACGAATATTTCGGACGTGAAACGATGTCAAGAAATTTAAGAAAACAGAGCCCGAATAGCTCAGCGGTAGAGCATTAGGCATTTAACCTAAGTGTCCAGGGTTCGGTCCCCTGTTAGGGCGTGTATTTTCAATAACATGGAATATTTCGGACGTTATACGATGTCGGGAAATCTGAGAAAACAGAGCCCGAATAGCTCAGCGGTAGAGCATTAGGCTTTTAACCTAAGGGTCCAGGGTTCAATCCCCTGTTCGGGCATGTATTTTCTATAACTAAGAATATTTCGGACGTGAAACGATGTCAAGAAATTTAAGAAAACAGAGCCCGAATAGCTCAGCGGTGGAGCGTTAGGCTTTTAACTTAAGGGTCCAGGGTTCAATCCCCTGTTCGGGCGTGTATTTTCAATAACATGGAATATTTCGGACGTTATACGATGTCGGGAAATCTGAGGAAACTGAGCCCGAATAGCTCAGCAGTAGAGCATTAGGCTTCTAACCTAAGGGTCCAGGGTTCAATCCCCTGTTCGGGCGTGTATTTTCTATAACAAAGAATATTCCGGACGTTATACGATGTCGGGAAATCTGAGGAAACGGAGCCCGAATAGCTCAGCGGTAGAGCATTAGGCTTTTAACCTAAGGGTCCAGGGTTCAATCCCCTGTCCGGGCGTGTATTTTCAATAACATGCAATATTTCGGACGTTATACGATGTCGGGACATCTGAGGAAACAGAGCCCGAATAGCTCAGCGGTAGAGCATTAGGCTTTTAACCTAAGGGTCCAGGGTTCAATCCCCTGTTCGGGCGTGTATTTTCAATAACATGGAATATTTCGGACGATATACGATGTCGGGAAATCTGAGAAAACAGAGCCCGAATAGCTCAGCGGTAGAACACTCGGCTTTCAACCTAAGGGTCCAGGGTTCAATCCCCAGTTCGGGCGTGTATTTTCCATAACTAAGAATATTTCGGACGTGAAACGATGTCAAGAAATTTAAGAAAACAGAGCCCGAATAGCTCAGCGGTAGAGCATTAGGCTTTTAACCTAAGGGCCCAGGGTTCAATCCCCTGTTCGGGCGTGTATTTTCTAAAACTAAGAATATTTCGGACGTGAAACGATGTCAAGAAATTTAAGAAAACAGAGCCCGAATAGCTCAGCGGTAGAGCATTAGGCTTTTAACCTAAGGGTGCAGGGTTCAATCCCCTGTTCGGGCGTGTATTTTCTATAACTAAGAATATTTCGGACGTGAAACGATGTCAAGAAATTTAAGAAAACAGAGCCCGAATAGCTCAGCGGTAGAGCATTAGGCTTTTAACCTAAGGGTCCAGGGTTCAATCCCCTGTTCGGGCGTGTATTTTCAATTACATGGAATATTTCGGACGTTATACGATGTCGGGAAATCTGAGAAAACAGAGCCCGAATAGCTCAGCTGTAGAGCATTAGGCTTTTAACCTAAGGGTCCAGGGTTCAATCCCCTGTTCGGGCGTGTATTTTCTATAACTAAGAATATTTCGGACGTGAAACGATGTCAAGAAATATAAGAAAACAGAGCCCGAATAGCTCAGCGGTAGAGCATTAGGCTTTTAACCTAAGGGTCAAGGGTTCAATCCCCTGCTCGGGCGTGTATTTTCTATAACTAAGAATATTTCGGACGTGAAACGATGTCAAGAAATTTAAGAAGACAGAGCCTGAATAGCTCAGCGGTAGAGCATTAGGCTTTTACCCTAAGGGTCCAGGGTTCAATCCCCTGTTCGGGCGTGTATTTTCAATAACATGGAATATTTCGGACGTTATACGATGTCGGGAAATCTGAGAAAACAGAGCCCGAATAGCTCAGCGGTAGAGCATTAGGCTTTTACCCTAAGGGTCTAGGGTTCAATCCCCTGTTCGGGCGTGTATTTTCTATAACTAAAATATTTCGGACGTGAAACGATGTCAAGAAATATAAGAAAACAGAGCCCGAATAGCTCAGCGGTAGAGCATTAGGCTTTTAACCTAAGGGTCCAGGGCTCAATCCCCTGTTCGGGCGTGTATTTTCTATAACTACGAATATTTCGGACGTGAAACGATGTCAAGAAATTTAAGAAAACAGAGCCCGAATAGCTCAGCGGTAGAGCATTAGGCTTTTAACCTAAGGGTCCAGGGTTCGGTCCCCAGTTAGGGCGTGTATTTTCAATAACATGGAATATTTCGGACGTTATACGATGTCGGGAAATCTGAGAAAACAGAGCCCGAATAGCTCAGCGGTAGAGCATTAGGCTTTTAACCTAAGGGTCCAGGGTTCAATCCCCTGTTCGGGCATGTATTTTCTAAAACTAAGAATATTTCGGACGTGAAACGATGTCAAGAAATTTAAGAAAACAGAGCCCGAATAGCTCAGCGCTGGAGCGTTAGGCTTTTAACTTAAGGGTCCAGGGTTCAATCCCCTGTTCGGGCGTGTATTTTCAATAACATGGAATATTTCGGACGTTATACGATGTCGGGAAATCTGAGGAAACAGAGCCGGAATAGCTCAGCAGTAGAGCATTAGGCTTTTAACCTAAGGGTCCAGGGTTCAATCCCCTGTTCGGGCGTGTATTTTCTATAACAAAGAATATTTCGGACGTTATACGATGTCGGGAAATCTGAGGAAACGGAGCCCGAATAGCTCAGCGGTAGAGCATTAGGCTTTTAACCTAAGGGTCCAGGGTTCAATCCCCTGTCCGGGCGTGTATTTTCAATAACATGGAATATTTCGGACGTTATACGATGTCGGGAAATCTGAGGAAACAGAGCCCGAATAGCTCAGCGGTAGAGCATTAGGCTTTTAACCTAAGGGTCCAGGGTTCAATCCCCGTGTTCGGGCGTGTATTTTCAATAACATGGAATATTTCGGACGATATACGATGTCGGGAAATCTGAGAAAACAGAGCCCGAATAGCTCAGCGGTAGAACACTCGGCTTTCAACCTAAGGGTCCAGGGTTAAATCCCCTGTTCGGGCGTTTATTTTCAATAACAAAGAATATTTCGGACGATAAACGATGTCGAGGAATCAGAGAAAACAGAGCCCGAATATCTCAGCGGTAGGGCATTAGGCTTTTAAGCTAAGGGTCAAGTGTTCAATCCCTGTTCGGCCGTGTGTTTTCTATAACATAGAATATTTCGGACGTGAAACGATGTCAAGAAATCTGAGAAAAAGGGGCCCGAGTAGCTCAGCGGTAGAGCATAAGGCTTTTAACCTAAGGGTACAGGGTTCAATTCCCTGTTCGGGCGTGTATTTTCACTAACATGGAATATTTCGGACGTGAAACGATGTCGAGAAATCTGAAAAAACTGAGCCCGAATAGCTCAGCGGTAGAGCATTAGGCTTTTAACCTAAGGGTCCAGGGTTCAATCCCCTGTTCGGGCGTGTAATTTCTATCACAAAGAATATTTCGGACGTGAAAAAAAGTCGAGAATACAAATAATACGGAGCCCGAGTAGCTCAGCGGTAGTGCATTACGACTTTAAACTAAGTGTCCAGGGTTCAATCCCTTGTTCGGGCGTTTATTTTAAATAACAAAGAATATTTCGGACGTTAAACGATGTCGAGGAATCATAGAAAACAGAGCCCGAATAGCTCAGCGGTAGAGCATTAGGCTTTTAACCTAAGGGTCAAGTGTCGAATCCCCTGTTCGGCCGTGTATTTTCTATAACATAGAATATTTCGGACGTGAAACGATGTCAAGAAACCTAAGAAAAAGGTGCCCGAATAGCTCAGCGGTAGAGCATTAGGCTTTTAACCTAAGGGTCCAGGGTTAAATCCCCTGTTCGGGCGTGTATTTTCAATAACAAAGAATATTACGGACGTGAAACGATGCGAGAACACAAATAATTCGGAGCCCGAGTAGCTCAGCAGTAGAGCATTACGCTTTTAACCTAGGGGTCAAGGGTTGATTCCCCTGTTCGCAGGTGTTATATCTAAAACAATGAATATATCGGACGTGAAACGATGTCGAGTGATCGAAGAAATGGAAGCGCGAGTAGCTCAGCGGTAGAGCACTAGGCCTTTAAACTAAGGGTCCAGGGTTCAATCCCCTATTCGGGCGTGTATTTTCAATAACATGGAATATTTCGGACGTTAAACTATGTCGAGAAATCTGAGAAAACAGAGCCCGAATAGCTCAGCGGTAGAGCATTGGGCTTTTAACCTAAGGGTCCAGGGTTCAATCCCCTGTTCGGAAGTGTATTTTCTAAAACAAAGAATATTTCGGACGTGAAACGATGTCGAGAAATCGAAGAAAACGGAGTTCGAGTAGCTCAGCGGTATAGCATTAGGCTTTTAACCTAAGGGTCCAGGGTTCAATCCCCTGTTCGGGCATTTATTTTCAATAACAAAGAATATTTTGGACGTTAAACGATGTTGAGGAATCTGAGTAAACAGAGCCCGAGTAGCTCAGCGGTAGAGCATTGGGCTTTTGACCTAAGGGTCCAGAGTTCAATCCCCTGTTCGGGCGTGTATTTTCTACAACAAAGAATATTTCGGACGTGAAACGATGTCAAGAAATCTAAGAGAACAGCCCGAATACCTCAGCGGTAGAGCATTAGGCTTTTAACCTAAGGGTCCAGGATTCAATCCCCAGTTCGGGCGTGTATTATCAATAATATGTAATATTTCGGACGTTATACGATGTCATGAAATCTGAGAAAACAGAGCCCGAATAGCTCAGCGGTAGAGCATTAGGCTTTTAACCTAAGGGTCCAGGGTTCAATCCCCTGTTCGGGCGTGTATTTTCTATAACTAAGAATATTTCGGACGTGAAACGATGTCAAGAAATATAAGAAAACAGAGCCCGAATAGCTCAGCGGTAGAGCATTAGGCTTTTAACCTAAGGGTCAAGGGTTCAATCCCCTGCTCGGGCGTGTATTTTCTATAACTAAGAATATTTCGGACGTGAAACGATGTCAAGAAATTTAAGAAGACAGAGCCTGAATAGCTCAGCGGTAGAGCATTAGGCTTTTACCCTAAGGGTCCAGGGTTCAATCCCCTGTTCGGGCGTGTATTTTCAATAACATGGAATATTTCGGACGTTATACGATGTCGGGAAATCTGAGAAAACAGAGCCCGAATAGCTCAGCGGTAGAGCATTAGGCTTTTACCCTAAGGGTCTAGGGTTCAATCCCCTGTTCGGGCGTGTATTTTCTATAACTAAAATATTTCGGACGTGAAACGATGTCAAGAAATATAAGAAAACAGAGCCCGAATAGCTCAGCGGTAGAGCATTAGGCATTTAACCTAAGGGTCCAGGGCTCAATCCCCTGTTCGGGCGTGTATTTTCTATAACTACGAATATTTCGGACGTGAAACGATGTCAAGAAATTTAAGAAAACAGAGCCCGAATAGCTCAGCGGTGGAGCGTTAGGCTTTTAACTTAAGGGTCCAGGGTTCAATCCCCTGTTCGGGCGTGTATTTTCAATAACATGGAATATTTCGGACGTTATACGATGTCGGGAAATCTGAGGAAACAGAGCCCGAATAGCTCAGCAGTAGAGCATTAGGCTTTTAACCTAAGGGTCCAGGGTTCAATCCCCTGTTCGGGCGTGTATTTTCTATAACAAAGAATATTTCGGACGTTATACGATGTCGGGAAATCTGAGGAAACGGAGCCCGAATAGCTCAGCGGTAGAGCATTAGGCTTTTAACCTAAGGGTCCAGGGTTCAATCCCCTGTCCGGGCGTGTATTTTCAATAACATGGAATATTTCGGACGATATACGATGTCGGGATATCTGAGGAAACAGAGCCCGAATAGCTCAGCAGTAGAGCATTAGGCTTTTAACCTAAGGGTCCAGGGTTCAATCCCCTGTTCGGGCGTGTATTTTCTATAACAAAGAATATTTCGGACGTTATACGATGTCGGGATATCTGAGGAAACAGAGCCCGAATAGCTCAGCAGTAGAGCATTAGGCTTTTAACCTAAGGGTCCAGGGTTCAATCCCCTGTTCGGGCGTGTATTTTCTATAACAAAGAATATTTCGGACGTTATACGATGTCGGGAAATCTGAGGAAACAGAGCCCGAATAGCTCAGCGGTAGAGCATTAGGCTTTTAACCTAAGGGTCCAGGGTTCAATCCCCTGTTCGGGCGTGTATTTTCAATAACATGGAATATTTCGGACGATATACGATGTCGGGAAATCTGAGAAAACAGAGCCCGAATAGCTCAGCGGTAGAACACTCGGCTTTCAACCTAAGGGTCCAGGGTTCAATCCCCTGTTCGGGCGTGTATTTTCCATAACTAAGAATATTTCGGACGTGAAACAATGTCAAGAAATTTAAGAAAACAGAGCCCGAATAGCTCAGCGGTAGAGCATTAGGCTTTTAACCTAAGGGTCCAGGGTTCAATCCCCTGTTCGGGCGTGTATTTTCTAAAACTAAGAATATTTCGGACGTGAAACGATGTCAAGAAATTTAAGAAAACAGAGCCCGAATAGCTCAGCGGTAGAGCATTAGGCTTTTAACCTAAGGGTCCAGGGTTCAATCTCCTGTTCGGGCGTGTATTTTCAATAACATGGAATATTTCGGACGTTATACAATGTTGAAAAATCTGAGGAAACAGAGCCCGAATAGCTCAGCGGTAGAGCATTAGGCTTTTAACCTAAGGGTCCAGGGGTGAATCCCCTGTTCGGGCGTGTATTTTCTATAGCTAAGAATATTTCGGACGTGAAACGATGTCAAGATATTTAAGAATACAGAGCCCGAATAGCTCAGCGGTAGAGCGTTAGGCTCTTAACCTAAGGGTCCAGGGTTGAATCCCCTGTTCGAGCGTGTATTTTCAATAACAAAGAATATTTCGGACTTGAAACAATGTCAAGAAATCTAAGAAAAAGGAGTCCGAATAGCTCAGCGGTAGAGCATTACGCTTTTAACCTAAGGGTCCAGGGTTCAATCGCCTGTTCGGGCGTGTGTTTTAAATAACAAAGAATATTACGGACTTGAAGCTATGTCGAGAACACAAATAATTCGGAGCACGAGTAGCTCAGCAGAAGAGCATTACGCTTTTAACCGAAGGGTCCAGGGTTGATTCCCCTGTTCGCAAGTCTGTTATCTAAAACAATGAATATATCGGACGTGAAACGATGTCGAGTGATCGAAGAAATGGAAGCCCGAGTAGCTCAGCGGTAGAGCATTCGGCTTATAACCTAAGGGTCCAGGGTTCAATCCCCCGTTCGGGCGTGTATTTTCTATAACTAAGAATATTTCGGACGTGAAACGATGTCAAGAAATTTAAGAAAACAGAGCCCGAATAGCTCAGCGATAGACCATTAGACTTTTAACCTAAGGGTCCAGGGTTCAATACCCTGTTCGGGCGTGTTTTTTCTATGTCAAGGAATATTTCGGACGTGAAACGATGTCAAGAAATCTAAGAAAAGAGAGCCCGAGTAGCTAAGCAGTAGAGCATTAGGCTTTTAACCTATGGGTCCAGGGTTCAATCCCCTGTTCGGGCGTTTATTTTCAATAACAAAGAATATTTCGGACGATAAACGATGTCGAGGAATCAGAGAAAACAGAGCCCGAATAGCTCAGCGGTAGGGCATTAGGCTTTTAAGCTAAGGGTCAAGTGTTCAATCCCTGTTCGGCCGTGTGTTTTCTATAACATAGAATATTTCGGACGTGAAACGATGTCAAGAAATCTAAGAAAAAGGGGCCCGAGTAGCTCAGCGGAAGAGCATTAGGCTTTTAACCTAAGGGTACAGGGTTCAATTCCCTGTTCGGGCGTGTATTTTCACTAACATGGAATATTTCGGACGTGAAACGATGTCGAGAAATCTGAAAAAACAGAGCCCGAATAGCTCAGCGGTAGAGCATTAGGCTTTTAACCTAAGGGTCAAGTGTCGAATCCCCTGTTCGGCCGTGTATTTTCTATAACATAGAATATTTCGGACGTGAAACGATGTCAAGAAACCTAAGAAAAAGGTGCCCGAATAGCTCAGCGGTAGAGCATTAGGCTTTTAACCTAAGGGTCCAGGGTTCAATCCCCTGTTCGGGCGTGTATTTTCAATAACAAAGAATATTACGGACGTGAAACGATGCGAGAACACAAATAATTCGGAGCCCGAGTAGCTCAGCAGTAGAGCATTACGCTTTTAACCTAGGGGTCAAGGGTTGATTCCCCTGTTCGCAGGTGTTATATCTAAAACAATGAATATATCGGACGTGAAACGATGTCGAGTGATCGAAGAAATGGAAGCGCGAGTAGCTCAGCGGTAGAGCACTAGGCCTTTAAACTAAGGGTCCAGGGTTCAATCCCCTATTCGGGCGTGTATTTTCAATAACATGGAATATTTCGGACGTTAAACTATGTCGAGAAATCTGAGAAAACAGAGCCCGAATAGCTCAGCGGTAGAGCATTGGGCTTTTAACCTAAGGGTCCAGGGTTCAATCCCCTGTTCGGAAGTGTATTTTCTAAAACAAAGAATATTTCGGACGTGAAACGATGTCGAGAAATCGAAGAAATCGGAGTTCGAGTAGCTCAGCGGTGTAGCATTAGGCTTTTAACCTAAGGGTCCAGGGTTCAATCCCCTGTTCGGGCATTTATTTTCAATAACAAAGAATATTTTGGACGTTAAACGATGTTGAGGAATCTGAGTAAACAGAGCCCGAGTAGCTCAGCGGTAGAGCATTGGGCTTTTGACCTAAGGGTCCAGAGTTCAATCCCCTGTTCGGGCGTGTATTTTCTACAACAAAGAATATTTCGGACGTGAAACGATGTCAAGAAATCTAAGAAAACAGCCCGAATACCTCAGCGGTAGAGCATTAGGCTTTTAACCTAAGGGTCCAGGGTTCAATCCCCAGTTCGGGCGTGTATTATCAATAATATGTAATATTTCGGACGTTATACGATGTCATGAAATCGGAGAAAACAGAGCCCGAATAGCTCAGCGGTAGAGCATTAGGCTTTTAACCTAAGGGTCCAGGGTTCAATCCCCTGTTCGGGCGTGTATTTTCAATAGCAAAGAATATTACGGACGTGAAA
>JAHLJT010008764.1:0-31549 GCA_031308135.1 Acheta domesticus
TCAAAACAAAATAACAATGCAATTGATGTTCGAAACAAATTTTTAATTAAAGTTTATTCGACATTATAGAGAGATGTTTTTGGATCAATTCATACTTCTTTAAAAACAACATTTGAAGACATTTTTCAATCTTCCTTGAGAGTTAGCTTTTCGCTTTCATTGATAGACAAATAATAGAAAAGGTTTTTACTCTGAGAAAGCCAAGTAAAGTAGTGCGAAAATACCGGATCGGGCAAGAACATACCGGATCGGGCAAGAACAGACCTACTCATTGCAATATTATTTAACTTTCCTTGATTTGTTATGAAGAACCGAGTGGGTTTTGGAGAGTCAGGATGCCAGCTTGCTGGGGTGAGAAAATTGAAAAATTATTTGTTTACTTAAAAGTATTGAATTATTTTCTGCGTCCTTGCGTACCTCAAGAAAACAATTTTGAGCCAAAAATAATCAAACTAATGTTTCCACCTTTGAGTACTAAATACCATTTGTTAGCATTAGAAACAATTTAGTAGGCATTAGTAAGCCCACTTCGGTACATGGGAATGTTGCTCAAACGATGTTTGCATTTTTAATATCTTAGCGAACCAACACCTTGAGTTTAATATCAAACAGGGTTTTATTTACAATATGAGTTTGCATCTGGGCGTTGGTGTACATACTTCCAGATACCGCCAACATTTAAATCGTGCGTTTGGACTGCGATCGTTGGCAGTTGTCGGGTGACTTGCACTATTCTTTCTACAATTTTAAATTTAGTTGTTTTTTAATTGATTCACCTAGTATTGTAGGCTAGCGCGTTTTGATTTTTGTTTTCTATTTATTTCAAGCTATTTTACTTTAGCTACGTTAAAACGTTTGTTCTTCGTGTTGTGCCATAGCACAAGTTTTTCCCCCACTACCTGTGCGTACCCGTGCAAGAACTCTCGCATGTTAGACCCCACACTCATCCCTATCCTATTATCATTCTAAGAGGGAAAGTTATTAACAAAACGTGTTTATTTGTTTAAAATCTACAAAGGTAACTTGCAATGTACTAACACAATTACAAATAAAAAAACAATGCAAGTAATGTGTAAAAGAAATTTTCAATAAATATTTATTCAATATCATGGGGAATTTGCTTGGAACAATTCCCAACACTTACTTAAAGACATTTGAAGTATTATTATTCAATAATCTTTGTCAATTAGGTATTAGTTTTCGTGATAGACACAAAAATATTAGCTTTTTACTTTTGAGAAAGCTACGTGTCTGAACCCGTTGACTTGAAAATTTCATCGAATGATAACGAAAATATTTGTACAGGTAAAACACAAAACACAGTCTTCACTCTTCACTGAACATCCACATCCCTCCACAATTAAGTACACAGCCCTTATAGACCATAAAAAAACGTTAATTGAATAGTTTCACTACACGCATAAGAAACAATTTCATAGGTATCAAGCAACTAGAATCGTACTTCTAGTTGTTGCTGGAGAGCAAATCTTGAATTAATGATTATGCAAATAAACCTCGTCAGTCTGCACAAACTACGGTGTTAACAGAAAGCGTAAATAAAGATTGTCGAATCTAAGCCTTCTAAGCGTGTCGCCACAAAAATTGCTACCAGCAGGAAGGCTGAAATATTGAGGTGGCCTTGATAGTATTGAAGCGAGGAACCGAAAAATTAATTGAATGGATTGGAGGATGTCTCTTCTTGTAGATTATAATGCGAAAAACGTTTCTTTGAGGATTATACTTTTTAAGGCTCTAAAACGCTTTGTTTATGAGTTATTTGCCGGTATAGGTTGACATGTAATGCGGGTTGCATTTTACATGAATATTTCGATGAGTTTTTAAAAAGAAATCATCCATATTTTTAAATCAAAATGGAATTCGTCAAGTCTCCGTAAAATTCTCTTTCTTTAGAGCCCTCATTTATAAAGATTGGTTGCGTGTGAGAGCCGTAACCCAAAGGTATACTACTGAAATAATACAGGAGACAATTATTCAGGTGTCTTTAACGCGCGAGTAAAATATCCGCGACTGCAGCGCGCTGATTGGCAAAACCCGAAATGGTGGTTATAATTAACTCGCGCGCATCAAAACCAATCAGCAATTAACAACACAGTGGATGGAAAATGGAACCAACTTTCGGGTGTGCGAACTAATTTCGGGCGCATTCTGCATGCAGAGCTGTGTCACGCCCTTACCCCTCCCCCGCCCATAACACCTCTCGCGCGACGTCGGGGAGCTCCCAGCCCCCCCACCTCCATCCCCCCTACTCCCCCCCCGCGAGACTCGTCTTTGTCGGCGCCGACAGGTTGGAGGAAGCTGTAATTACACGCGTTAGACGCAGCGAAATTCCCGGAAAGCGGTAGACAAGGAACTCGGGAAGGCCGACAGGGCTATGAAGTGGGGGAAGAGGCAGAAGAAGAAACTCAAAAAAAAGCTCGAGATTCAGCAGTCAGCGTATGGCAAAATTCTGTGAAATAATGCCAGGTAGATTCCTAATTCTTAGTATTATTATTTAATTAGTTATTGCCAGTACTCAACATAGTTATTCCAGTAGCTCATAATGATTATGAAGAAGCTTTAATACGTAAGATGGTATTTTCTTAAAATGGTATGATATACATTAACAACTTCTGACTTCTACTTGTAGTTCACAAGTCTCCACAAAAATTGCAGTTTACGACTGATGGGACTCGTTTCAATAACTATGATGCATTCAAATTTTCTTATCCATATTTCCTTAAATAAATTCTGATGTCAAGAACAGTAAATAAAATAGTTAATAGGAATCTAAGGAGTTTATACAGAGAAAATGCATGCATTCATAATATTCAAACTCACATTTTAAGATTATGTTTATTTCCAAATATAAAAATCCTAATCCTTTTACTTTTCACCATTTGAATACATTTCTAAAATTATTACGTATGTAGAATCATTTTGGAAAGATAAATTGGTTTCGTAACGCAAATTTATAAAATAATGCACGTCATCAATGAAAAAAATTGATTAAACCAAAACTGTCGTAATTGGCCGAAAACGCGGAGGAAGACAAAGAGGAGAGTAAGAGGCCAACGCACAAAATTTGATCATTGGTTAAAACATTCATTATTCGCCTATTAAAAGGCGAACGAAAGGGCGAAGAAGCAATCAGTAATCCCGAGCTGAGTGGCGCGTGGGGGTCGTAATGTGAACAGCGGAATAATTAAAGGGGCAGAAGCGAGTGCGCAGGAGAAGAGAAGCAATCTGCGAAACGCGACGGGTAGGGAGAGGAGGAGGGGGAGAGGGGTTGAGGAGGGTTTTATTACGGACACAGCCCATTACGTGCCTATTAACTGCTCTCCCGATCGAACGACGCGACGTGACACGAGGCGACGCCATGCGTCTCGGCCTCGCAGCCTGCGCCGCCGCGCCGCGACCGCCCCGCGCGCGCCGCCCCGCGCCGCGCCGCGCCAACCTCAATCGTCTCGTGTTCCCTTCCCCTGCCCCTCTACCTCCATTCTGCTCTCCCTCCTTCATTACACTCTTCCTATTTTCACCTCCAGCATCCCTACATCCGTCCAACCCTCTGTTCCTCATTCCCCCTCTCTCCCAATCGTATCGTCTTCCTTCCTCTGCCCTCTACCTCCATTCTGCTCTCCCTCCTCCATTACACTCTCCCTCTTCTTCCTCTTTTTCACCTGCATCCCTACATCCATCCAACCCTCTGTCCCTCCCTCCAGCCAACCCTCCCTGGCCAGTCAGCCAAACGTCTCTGAATCCATCCATCCAACCCCTCCCACTCCATTCATTCATCAAACCATCCATCCATCCAACCCTAATTTCAACCATCTATCCAACTCTTCCGTCCTTCATTCATCTATCCATCCATCCAAACCAGTCTCCAACCTATTCCATCCTTTTATCCAAACCCCCTCCCTCCCTCCTTCCATCATTCACTCATCCATCCAATCCTCCGTCCAAATCTCTCTTTCTGTGCTCCTTTCTCCTTTATTCTCTCCCTCATATAGTTTCTTTACTCTCCCTCTTAAATGTTTGTTTCATTTTAACTATCATCGCCCATTTTGTGACATTGACCTTCACTAAGAGATACGACGTATTATTATTGGACAGCTTTAATTTTACGAAAGATCATTCGACAGTTTTAATTCTAACCAAAGTAATCACTTCATTATATACAAGACAATGGTTGGACATTTTCTATATAACTAAATTATTAATCATATTTCTAACTCAAAAATTGTTGTGTCTACTCTGGAACCACCACTTGACGTTGTGATTATAGGAAGTCAACGTAACATGTCACACATGATGACAATGAAGTCAAACGAGTTGATCCTCAATTTGCAATAGAAAATGTTCATGTTATCGCAAACTTGTCGCGTGCCCATCCGGAGTTTCAAGCAGGTGCCATACTTTCTCCATAGAGAGCACCAGGGACGAGGTCACCTTACCCAAAAATGGCAGCTGGCGGCTGATTGGTCACCCTCCAGCTCATAGAGGCGGCCCATGGCCTGGATTTTTAAGGACTAAAAAATCGTTCGTATGCCTACCTTCGGAGAGGAAGTAAAGCCGGCTGTCCCATGTTAGTATATTTATTGCGTGTAAATATCCTCAAGCCTAAATGAAACCTCTGAGCTAAATTCAAATCGCCTGTTTCGTCACCCGAGGTTTACCTTCTTTTGCTGCTAGAGGGCGAAAGCAGTTTAGCAAAATTTGCGTGTTCAGGCGGAAGAGCAGGCCTCATGGTCTGAGTCTCGCCACGTAAAATAAAGCATCAATGCAATTCAATTCGATGTGTTGCGGCACTTCGATTCACGACTGCGTGCTTCTGCGACCAAGTGCCGACGTCGGAAGGCTGCGGCGTCGTGCTGGTAGCAGTTTGCAAGCAGCAGAGGATGAGCCCGCGAGCGGTGCGCCGGCCGACGCGCAAGATTCGTCCCTGGGATACACAAGATTGCGGCCATCCGCACTGCCAAAATTTTGGGGCGCGTGCAACGAACATTTCGAAGTATGCGCCGTTGTGTTGCACGCGCTGTCATGAAAACGCGGGGGATATTGTGGGCATGCTCTGTAAAACTTGTATCTGAGGCAGCAATGAAGTTGAAGGCGGTAGTCCCTGAGTTGCGTTATTTCACGGCATTCTAACTTCCTCTTCATGCCCTCCACTCCGCCGCGAAGTGCGTGCTTATCACCCGTTGGGTGACGCCGTTCTCCGGTACAGGTACTTATGGCGCAGAACGTACTCCGCAGTACTTATGACGTAGTTGTCATAAAAAAAGAGGATAGTTTTCTCGTTGCTTGCCAGGAAACAAATTATGCCTGTAATTACTTGTTGCTCAATTGTTTTCAAATGGCAGACATCGTACAAAGGAGGAAATATTGTTTTTTCTCTAACCAACCATACGCGAGTTCGCGCCGTATATTGCGAGGCATGCAATTTCCAATTTTGTATTTCTTGGAAATCAACGTGTCGAAATGTGTAATATTGGGTGTCAGCAGGTTTTTTGGCCTTCCGATCACTGTCATACATTCCGTGGGCGGATAATAATTGACATCCTGTCTAAACCTATGCACGAAGAGGTGAACTGGAATCTATCAGCTCACATTGGCCTTTTTCTTATCTCTTACGTTCCATTGGAATATTTATAATTATATTAGAAATTAAGAGTAATCGTGAGCAAGAATTATGTATATAACATACTAATTTCATCTGCTAAATTTGAATGAAACATTACTCGTCGTAACTTAATTAAAGAATGAATTAAGTGCAATTAAATAATAGAATTTAGATAATGAACAGAATGCGTAAAAATTTCAAAGAAATAAGGAAAGTATTAAGATGATGACGGTTGTGCAACATTGTATATTTTTAATGCTTTCTTTAATAATATACTGTAACGAGTCAACATGTCATAAATGTTGTATATTGAGAAGACGTTCATGTGCACAGCCTGCTTGAGTTGGAGTCACATGTAGGCAGAGTCGGAACCATAGTGACGGACAAAAAAGGCAAATAAACAACAAATTATAAGTAGACGTCCTACTGAATGGATAGTCGTTCGTGGTCTAGTAGATGACTAAAAGATTGTATTCAATATTAGAAGCGAGATATATATTCAAACATAAGGAAGAACTGAATGTTTGAATCGACAATAGAGAGTATATGTTGTGGAGAAATGTGAAGATTACGAGTACAGATGTTTTATGATTCATAGATGTGAACAAAAACTGCAAATATATTCAGAGAATTATTAGGATTAGATTTGTTTTTTCCACTTCCATTGTATAAAGCTGTCATTTAATGGCTGCAACCCGTTGCACAATGATAGCCATTTGGATACCGATTTCATTATGATACATGATCTTGACCAATCACAGAGGAGTTTACTAACCAGTATTGGCACTTCATTAATCATTAAGAATAGCTGTAGTAAATGTTTCTTTGGAGTGTGTTTATTAAAATTGCATTTAAGATTATTTTATGCTTCTCAGCTTTAATTTCTTTTATTAATATTATGATATATGTTTAGAAACGAAATAATATTGTATTATAATTGAAATAGTTGCTAACAATCCTTAAATTGACACCCCAAGAAAACGTAAATAAATTTATTTTCGATTTAGATAAGGAAATATATGAGAAAAAGGAAAGGCACAATGTAAATGAACGAGTTGATAGAAGATATTTGTTATCAGCGGAAGTAATTGACTATGCCGTATTCATGATTTAATTATAGATGGTAATATTGTAGAAAATTAAGAATGAGATTCGATATATAGTAATATCTGAAAGATAACGGCAATGCATCAGAATTAAGTTCAAAACTAAAAAAAGTTTTATTTCCGACTTTCACCTATCGACAGCATTTGAAATGCGTGTAGTTCAGTCGAATCTAACTGTTGCAATCTCTAACATCATTTTACGAAAATACATCTCGTGACTTTAAGAATCAGTAACTGTTATGCTAGTAATAGGCCATAAATTTTAATTTCAAAACTTCCAATGTCCTATAAAATCCATATCCTAGTAAATTAATATATAAGAATTAATAGAAAGAGGTAGTAAAAATTAATTTTTAAACTTCATGAGGCATCAATTCCGTAAATTTAATATAGTGTTGAAGATAAAATGTCTTCATCGGAATATTTATTTTTAAGATGAGAAGACTATGTTGTCAAATAACTCAGGCACTGTACATAACTAGAAACGTAAATATTTAAAAGAAAATTGTCGTGTTAATTTCTGTCGTTAAAAGAGAAAAGGTTAAAGTTGGCACGTATAACATCTTAAAGGGAATTTAAGTTTGATTTTGCAACCGCGAGTTCCTTCCTCTCTCATCCGTTCCAATATTAGCTTACGTCTTCCGGGAGATCCGGCTGAGGAATGAGATCCGGGGCCTTGGAAGGGAAGCGGAGCATTGTTAGCGGAGCGGAAGAAGAGGGCACAGGGCTCATTGGGGAGGCTTTGAGCGCGATCTCCGGCTACAGGTGGCTCTGGTTGCTCCACAGAGGAAACCCGTTGCCCGTCGACGCCTGCGCTCAGTGCCCTCTGGAATACAAAGCCTGGCGACGATTTTGTGACGTAAGCACGAGTAGGCCCACGAAGAGACTCTCCGCCCGGATACTCCGTGTGTTATGCATGTTGCTATGTTGTGTTGGTTGTGATTTTTCAGCAATTTGATTATTTTTATTTACAGAAATTCGAACTTGGTAAGTACAATTTATTAACAGTGGTTTCTGATTAAGTTAACTTTACGTCTTAGATCTAAAATTAAGGCAAATATAAGCAAATGATATATTTGTGCTTCAATTTGTAAAAATGTGTTACGAGACTTCTAGGTTATTGTGCATATTGATCATATAGTATTTAGGACTTAAGTTATTACACAGTTAACAGATGTTAACAAATTCGGAACTATTCAAACCCTCATTGTTTCATTACAGCTCATCACAATAATGCCTTTCAAGTATTGTGTACCCAATTGTAAAGGCAACTACCGAAACGGCCGTGCTGTTAGTGTGTTCAGCTTTCCCAATGAGAAAGAGCCAAGGAGTGCGTGGATCAAAGCTATTTGTAGAGAGAAAACTTTCATACCCAACAATAGCTCAAGGATAAATATTTTTAAAAAATGTTTTAAACTTGCAAACGTTGGTGACAGTGATAGTGATAGTAATAGTTGTGGTGATAGTTATTGAATTGTTGAAAAATGAATTCAATCTTTGCCTCATCAACAATTAATATCGCCTCATCCACATATTTAGCACAAAATATTACTCCATTTTGACTTAAGATGACTGTGTCTGCTGCTTAACCGATTCAGAAAAGAGATACTCATGGTCCCCTGTTTGGTTTGTAACAAGAATCATTGAACTTGAAGAATTTGTTATTCAACATTAATCTACTTGCTAGCAGGATCTCCTCATTCGGTATTTTAAATGAATTTTCCTTATCAAGTTTTTCGTTCAGAGCTTCAAATATTACGTTATGTGGGATGTCTTATGTGTTTAATATTTACGTATTATTTAATATTTACATATTGTTACGTGATATCTCAACTCGAAAATCTAGCCTGCAGCATGATTCTGCTTCTGTACTTTTCTTTCCCAAAATATTTTAAATCTCCTATTCTGTAAAAATAATGATTGTGTGTATTAATGTAGGAATATGTATGTATATCTATTGAGAAAGTACTTAAATATTCTTGTTGTGTTACTATCTACACAATCTATCTATTGAGTAATATATGTAAATTGTGACATGATTTTCCTTCAAAATAAATTCACTATTTCTAAAATTAATCAAAGTGTATTTTTATAAACTTCTGATTTTAATTTTGTTGATAGTTGTAGAAAAAAGTATACTTTTTTTTCTTACAAAGAAACATTGGGTCCTGAAATAAAAGCAACATATTTCTAAAAATATGAATCCTTCAATTTCGTTACCCAAATCTATTGGTGGAAAATGAAAAGCCAGGGAGAAATATATTGTGAAATACTGTTGTTATTAAGTTCAAGTTCAGCGTAGATCGTAGGCCCATGGCGGGGCTGTTGGGCCTACTCATCGTGACGTCATTGGCAAGATGGCTGCCCGTCGCCAGGCTTTGTATTCTAGAGGGCACTGCTGCGCTTTGGCGAACGTACGACCAAGGAGACGACGTTTGAATTGCAACGGATTGATTGAATTCACTTACCTTTACATTTTTATGCACTTTGTAGAAACTAATAGCACTAATAGACAATTTTCAACACAAACGGATTGTTACTAAAATGCTATTTACAGATTCATAATATAGTGAATATCTGTATCCAAATACAAATTAAGTTAGGTTATACGTTCAGGTTAAAGTATGTACAAAAAATGTTAAAGAATTCGTGGTGAGACAAACCACTCCATGGACAATATCTAAAAAGGGTGGACAAGGTGCATATCAATAAAAATCAATCATTTACATCAAAAATTTATTAGGGTAAGAATGAAGCAAGAATCGGAAGCAGTTCTAATAGCTTCTCAAGAGCATGTGTTGAAAACACGACATTATGATATAAAGGTTTCTCAAAATTTCCCAAGATGATCAATGTCACATTGGCCAGGATCAAATAGAAACTATAGATCATATTGTCTCCGTTTGTCCAGTTCTATCAAAGACCGAATACTTGAAAAGACATGACAGTGTGTGTAGTTACCTCCACTGGCAGATTTGTACCTCCCTCGAAGTTCCTAAAACATGCCCCAAGTGGTAAAAAAAAACAAAATTGGTAAAATCGGTTGGACACTATACAATATTTTACGATCAACAAATTCAAACGGATCGCACGATAGCGGCAAACAAACCGGATATTGTTATCCGGGATTTGGAGAAAAAATTGTGTCTATTTGTATATGTTGCAGTGCCTTGTGATTAAAATGTAACCAAGGAGACAAAGAAAGGTCTTAAATACACGAGTTTGGAAATCGAGGTAAGCCGAATGTGGGGCGTAAAAGCACAGAACGTCCAGGTAGTTACCGGAGCTCTGGGATATGTTCCGCAAAATTTGTGTTAAAACTTGGCTTAACTTTCAGGTAATTCAAAGGACTGGGACTATTCCGTAGATCTACTCCTTAGGAAGCTCGTTGCAACCCGGAGTATACTTTATAATTAACCGACACATAACATCTCTAGTCGTAAATTAGAGTAATAATAATAATAATAATAATAATAATAATAATAACAACAACTCCACCAAGGGAGTACACGACCTTGCAGTTGGTGGTGGAGCTTGAGTACCACCATAAGCCTGAGAGCTATGTCAGTGGTAGCCTAGTTATTGGTAGGGTCTCCCTTGCTGAGTAGGTTGAGCAGTCCGGTAAGGTGAGCAGTCCGACGAAGAAGTACTCCATTTTGAGGAGAGTGGGTAGTAAGTAGAGAGGGAAGGGTCACGAACCTTTGGACTTCCTGATTTCGGCCCATAGAGGGTACAGGAGAGAAACTGGGTTGGCACATCAGGCCACTGAATAGAGTGGAGGCCCGAACCTTGCAATAGCCGGCGAAGGAGGCTGCCTTCAGCAGTCAGTGAAAATCCCGTACGGTTTAGTAATGCCGATCGGAGGGACCCCTTGCTGCGCCCTGCGGGGGGATGCTCCGAGGCCACTGTGGGTCGCAATAACGGATGGCAGGAAACAACCCGAGGGTTAAGTGTGATCTGTGAACTCGAACTTGCGTCCTGCGAATCTTCAATTTAAAACCAATGAGCAAAATGGATAGAACAAGAAATGTAATGAATCTTAACGTGCCTTGTTCTACCAATGTCCCATACCTGCTCAGAAACCGAGCTAATGTCACCTTCTCGACGTCTGGCCATCCCACGGATGTTAGTCCCAGGGACCCAAAGCCGGCAGTAGCTCGAAGCCATCGTCAGAGATGGACCAGGGATGAATTAAAGGAGGTGATGTGGTGCTTTTACTATGCAAAAGAGAAAAATGGGGGCTCTGAAATAGAAGTTTTCAAGGTATGGAGAGAGCGGAACCCAGATATGAGACCTACCCTAGACTCAAAGAAGCTTGCCAGTCAACGACGATACATACTCAGCAGTGGAAATTCACAGCAGAACAACTTGCTGACATCGAGAGAAATGCGGAGTATGTACTTCGCTCGAACAGTCCACATGACGAACATGTAGAACTTGAAATTGATGATGCCGTGGAAGGTTCATCTCTTTCCAGAGAAACACATGTCAGTGGTGAAAATTCATCTGGCAATGAATTACACGATAAGGACATAATGCGAAATATCCTTTGGCGCGAGATCGAAAGGGTTAGTCAACTTCCATTTGAATCTCGCGAACCGTTGAGGAGAATATACGAAAATGCCAAAGCTAAAAGAGTGATAGAAACAGTGAATTCTGTCTTAAATGAGGTGGTAGGGACCCCAGGCAGAGATCTAGATATTACTGAAATCAATCACATGATATAAGCAACTTGATATCTAGTATCTCAGATAATTTGGGGCCAGCCAAGAACACCGACGGCCGACAGCAAAACAGAATAAACAGCTCTGTACACTCCATAGATGAAGAGAATTATGAAACGGATAGCCGACACCCGGCGCGAAATATCATTCTTAGCTGAGGCATCTTCTAAATCAACGCACACCTCTAAAGTTCAACGAAAAATATTCAATGTTGAACAAAAATACCAAATTGAAAATGACATCAGCAGGCTAATGGTAGTTGAGAAGCTAAAAGAGAAAATTCAAGCATGGGCTCAAAAAATTAGACGTTACAAACGTAGAATAGATTTCCGTGTACAGAACCGGTTGTTTGAAACAGACGCGAAGAGATTCTATCGCAATCTGACTCAAAAACCGAATGGCAAAGCTGTTACTCCTTCAAAAGATGACGTCGAAGATTTTTGGGCAGGAATCTGGGAGGGGGGCAGATCCTACAACAAAGACGCATCTTGGCTTCAATCTGAAGTTGATGCTGCCGATGAACTTGTAGAAACAGTGGAAGATGTTCACCAATTCTCGGAAAGAGGACCTCTTCCAAGCAATTAAGAACATGGGAAACTGGAAGTCCCCCGGGATGGTTAAGATCTAGATTTATTGGATTAAGAAATTAACAGCAATACATACTCATCTAGCTAAGGCTGTTAATAAAATTTTAGAAACCCAAAGGAACTCCCGGAATGGCTCACACGCGGCATCACGTATTTGCTACCCAAAGTGGGAGACAGCTCTTTGGCGAAGAACTACAGTCCAATCACTTGTCTGCCAGTACTGTACAAAGTTATAACTGCAGCCATAGCTGAAAAAATGTACAGACATCTAGATAAGAATCATCTAATGCCAGCTGAACAAAAAGGATGTCGTAAAGGCTCTTATGGCTGTAAGGAAATATTGATACTGAATAAAGTCATTTTGAATGATGTAAAGAAACGAAAACGTAATTTGAGCATGGCTTGGATTGACTACCAAAAGGCCTTTGATAGTGTACCACACGATTGGATTTTGAAGACCCTGGAGATCTATCGATTTCATCCTAGACTAGTTGAGTTTTGCAAGGCTAGTATGAAGTCGTGGAGCACCAGGTTACTAATCCACAGCGGAAAGGGAGTAGTAGAAACAAGAAGTATTCACATTAACAGGGGAATTTTTCAAGGAGATTCACTATCCCCTCTGCTGTTTTGCATTAGTTTGATCCCACTATCGAGACAGTTGTCGCAAGCAGACTTTGGTTTTAAGCTGCATGGTGATGAAAAGCCAGTATCACATTTGTTTTACATGGATGATTTGAAAGTGTTTGTTAAGAATGAAGCGACTCTCTCCCAACTGCTGTCTGTCGTGAATGACTTTAGCAATGACATCTGCATGAAGTTTGGTCTTGACAAGTGTGCAAAAATCAATTTAAAAAGAGGGAAACTCACAACGCCTGAGAACATTGAAATTGATACGCACACTGTGATTCAAGATCTTGAGCCAGGTAAAACTTACAAATATGTGGGCATAGAAGAATGTGAGACCATCTCGAACGACACAATGAAAGAGAGAATTCGTAGGGAGTATTGTAGAAGAGTGAGACTGGTCCTGCAGTCCGCTCTGAATTCCAGGAATAAAATATCTGCAATAGGCAGTTTGGTGGTATCTGTAGCCGAATACAGTTTTGGACTAGTGGACTGGACTGAGCAAGACATTCGCACCATGGATCGAAAAACCAGAAAACTGCTAACAATGCATCATGTTTCCCACCCTCGAGCTGATGTACATAGACTTCATGTGTCACGTAAGGAAGGAGGAAGAGGCCCTCAGACAAATTGAGGTCTCCTGGCACAACGCAATAGTCGGGATGGGGATGTATGTAGTGAGCCATTAAAATGACCCTCTAATGAGGCAGGTCATGAAATCTGACCGAAGAATGGGAAACAGAGGCATTGTTAGTGTAGCAAGAAGCATTGCGAAGAAAACTAGGCCCAGACACGTCGAATAACACAGACATTGAACTCCTGATGCTGCTAAACATGAAGTGTGAGACACCAAAAAATGTTAAAGAAATCGTGGAGAGACAAACCACTCCATGGACAATACCTAAAAAGAATGGACAGGTGCAGATCAATAAAGATCAATCTTTTATGTGGCTTAAAAGGGGAAGAATGAAGCCAGAATCGGAAGCACTTGTAATAGCTGCCCAAGATCAGGCCTTGAGAACACGACATTATGAATAAAGCGGTTCTCAAAATTTCCCAAGATGATAAATGCCGCATTCCAGGAACAAGTAGAAACCATTGATCATCTTGTCTCAGCTTGTCCAATCCTAGCAAAGACCGAATACCTGAAAAGACATGACAGGGTGTGTAGCTACCTCCACTGGCAGATCTGTACCGCCCTCGAAGTTCCAAACACATGCCCCAAGTGGTACGAACACTCACCAAAACCGGTGACGTCTGTTGGATTGTGTACGATATTGTACGACCAACAAATTCAAACTGATCGCACGATAGCGGCAAACAAACCGGATATAGTTATCCGGGATTTGGAGAAAAAATCGTGTTTACTTATCGATGTTGCTGTACCTTGCGATCAAAACGTCGTTACCAAGGAGGCAGAGAAACGTCTCAAATACAAGAGTTTGGAAATCGATATCAGCCGAATGTGGGGCGTAAAAGCACAGGTCGTCTCGATAGTTCTCGGAGCTCTGGGATTTGTTCCGAAAAATTTGAGTAAGAACTTGTCCAAAACTCCTTGGTAATTCAAAAGACTGGGAAGTGCAAGAAATGGTAGCTGGTTGCAACCTGGAGTAGATTTTATATTCAGCCGACTCATAACATCTTTAGTCGTGATGTAATGGAAAAATAATAATAAAAGTTTTGCAAAGAGTAGCTAAAATCTGTAAACCTCTATTAAATGGAAAGAACCTCATATCAGCCATCAACACTTGGGCAGTGCCTGTGGCTGTCTATAAATTTGGTGCTCTTCCTTGGACAACAACTGCACTGCAGGTCCTTAATCGAAAAGTTAGGACCACTCTTACCAAGTACCGGATGCACTATCCCAACAGTTCAATGGCAAGACTATACCTACCCCGGAACGGAGGTAGAAGTCTTCTGGATTTTGAGTTACTGTGCGCGAAGCAAATCAACAATCTTCCCAAATACTTCATTCAGAAAACGACAGTTGTGCATGAAGCAATTTGTGCCATGGACAAGAATTTTACCCACTGAACCTGAATCAAGCGTACTCTGAGAGACCATGTATCACTAAAGAAGATAGGCAGATTGAGTGGACCCAGAAGCGTTTGCACGTCAGTTTTCCCGCTGAGCTCAAAGGGAACGCTGTGAACAATGGAATTGTCAGTCTCCTGGCTAACAAAATCTGGCCTCTTCGTTGAGACAGAAAGCTTCGTTATTTCTATTCAAGACGAAGTAACTTCCACTCGCAATTACCAAAGGTACGTGATTGGGGATATGAGTGTAGAGCACCGCTGCTGCCTTTGTAATCAACCCGGTGAAACCCTCCAACACATAATGGGCGGGTGCTCTGCTTTGGCACAAACAGAATACCTGAGTCGGCATAACGGACGTTGCTGCGGTAGTCCATCAAGCCCTGGCTGCAAAGTAAGAGATGGTACAGAAAGAGGTCCCATACTGCACAGTTCAAGCCGGATTCAGTTTTGGAGACTAAACGGTGGAAGATCTTGTGGAATGTTGCAGTCACCACTGATCGCAGGGTAGATGCCAACAGACTTGACATAATAGGGGTCGACAAGGTTTCACGGAAAGGGATTATAGTCGATGTAACTATCCCTTTAGACCGAAATGTAGCTGCCAGCGTTCCGAGAAGAAGC
Source organism: Acheta domesticus (assembly GCA_031308135.1). Lineage (NCBI taxonomy): Eukaryota > Metazoa > Arthropoda > Insecta > Orthoptera > Gryllidae > Acheta > Acheta domesticus. Next base: position 15,316 of record JAHLJT010008764.1, read on the forward strand.
GAAAATATCAGGCCTTGGCTACTGAATGGAGTGACATGTGAGGGTTAGTGTCTGTTGACGTAGTCCCTGTAGTCATCTCTGCAAATGGACTGATCTCTGAAGAACTAACTTCGCCTGCAAGGCTTGGCCTTAAGAACTGGCACATTCAGACAATTCAAGTCTGCAAGGCTTGGCCTTAAGAAGTGGCCAGGCAATGCAAAATGCTGTTCTCCTGATTTACTACACGCATCATGAAGTTTTTATTGATGTAATTTCACGTAAAATCCTGACCGCCCAAGATTGCCTCGTGGGTTGTCTCACACGTGGTGATGTTATACGTGTGAATATTCCTCACCACGTATGCGGCAACCCAGGATCCACAGCGTGTAGCAGTTATTATGTGTATAGTCAATTGGATGTTGTAACGTACATAAATTCTATATATGTAAGTTTAAAAGTAATTTCATTTTATTCGGATTGAGTATATTAATTGATTTGTTTTTAGGTAGTTTTATATATTACATTGTCTTCTCTCTCGTGTTGTATACAGCCCTGATGAAGGAAATACATTTTCCGAAACATTGGTAAACAACGATGTTGTAAATTAATTCTGCTCAACACTGACCAAGCCCTGTTAACTTGCCTCCACACAGTTTGTATAAGCAAATCTTACGCATTTATCAGTTAAAGGGAAATGTGAGAGTTGCTACAAGAACAGAGAGTTGCTATGAGAGTTGCTACAAAAAATGTGAGAGCTGTTAAGTATGTATCAATACACAGAATGTTACAAATTTCTAGGGAAAGAAGAGAGGTCGGTAATGATATTGTTTTGTCAAGTGTGGCGTCGCGAGGTAGCGCGCTTCTAAGGCGGGCCGCTTTGGTGGGTCGCTTCGGGAAGCCCAGTCTTGAGCCGGATGGGTGATGGGGTGGAACGCGGCGGCACCTCGCCGGCACGCGCCGGGCAGGAAAATCCCGGCACCAAAATATTTTGGACAACAGGGCGCGCGCGGGCGCGAGTCTGGGTGATGTCGGTTGCGCCCTGGAGAGGGCTGGCCAGCGAGCCGTATGACGCCCGCCGCTTGTAGAGTGGGGGCGAGCCGTGGGATATTTAAGGCGGCGCCGACACGCGCCTCGCGGGATACGCAGAGTGTTGAAAGACGTGTGGTATCTCCAGTGCTATCTTGCACGTGATATTCAGGTGGAAGATCGGTTTTGGCGTCAGGCCATGTAACTTCTTTAGTTACGGGACTGTATGTCCGACAGCTTCGCACTTCGCGTTGCTTTTTCCTGCTCTCGAGCAGTGGTACTGGGCTAGACCTAGGGACGGTCGCGGGGTTTCGCGGCTAAGGGAATTGAAAGGTTGCCAAGGGTTTAAATTTTGTATCATAATCTTTGTATTATAATTGTAAATATATTGTAAATATCAAACAGAAACAGTCGTCTGTGTTATTCTTGTCTAGTACGTCACACAAGGAACATATGGCGGGAAATTTGATATAACGAATCTTCACTTGTCTACACAATAATTATAACGAATCTACACAATAAATTGATTACTGTGACATACACGTGCCCCTGATAGGCAACCCATCCGTAGATGTTCGGCAGGTAAACACAAACCTTTTGACTGCGAACGCGACCCGTCAAACATGAGTGCGAATGAATCGTATAATGATTAGAGGCAATTGTCACTTTTGTAACTTCATCTTATGACATTTCCATTAGCAAAAAGTAATCACTTTCGATTAGCCCTACAAGTTTGTAACATTTCTTCTAAGTCACTTGTACAAAAACTATATTATTGACAAACTTTATATTTTAGAAATGTTTGTCACAGACGTGGGTATTTCACAGAGAAGAAACTAACGGAAGAAAGTATTAAGAGCGTAGGCTTCCGCGGTCGGAGCCAGTGAGTATTGGGGTGTGCGGGAAAACGCCGCGTCCTAGGCACAAGTGCCAACTTTTCGGCCTCCATTCTGCAACTTTCCTCGGGGCGAAATGAGCGAGGACCTTACTCACGGCACAATTCGCCCTGAAAAGTAATAAACCAGCCTTCATTATAGTTACAGTGGTAAATATTCTTCAAACTTCTAGACAATATTTTAATTCTAGATACTTTGACCGTATGGTCAAAACAACATCATTAGGCAAATAACAGCATTTGAAAGTGGCGCGCAGGCAATGAATCGATCGCGGGGTAAATCAAACCGGAGCCGTGAACGAGCGTCCGGAACGAGGGATTCGTGGCGATACATAGAGCGGAAGTCAGTCGGGAGCGAACGGCGGAGAGGTAAAGAGAAGGGATGGCGACAGAGAAGTGATGCGAGAACGTTATGAAAGAAAATCGGGAGTAATCGAAGCAAGTTGGATCAAAGGGAAGAAGAAGTGTGACGAATTCAGTGAGGAAAGTGATTAAGGATTGTTGTTCGAACAAGTTACCATATGCATATTTTATTTTATTCCTTTTATTACAAGTTACCATATGCATATTTTCTTTTATTCCTTTTATTATATTCATTGAAGCACCTCGCACCTCGCAACCTCTCTCCAATACTTGTGTTGCAATTCAACGGAAGAACATGTCACAATAATGTTTCTCTCAACGCAACGCAAGGCAACGCTGAAATTCTACGAACCGCACCTCGAACTGCCAGGCGCCAGCCGGTTATGTCCGTTATATAATATAAAACATTTTAAGACTCCACTGTCAGTCACATTTGATGGCATAATTATTATAATCAAAATTCATGCCTGTTTTATATTCTATTTTAAATTCCCTTTTACTTTACAATAATTGCAAATATATCGTTTTGTTACGTTAATTCTCATTGGGCAGCGCCAGTATGCGCGCCTCAAACTGCCAGGCACAGTCTGTTATATAATATAAAAACATTTTAAGACTCCACTGTCAGTCACATTTGATAGCATAATTATTATAATCAAAATTCACGCCTGTTTTATATATTCTATCTTAAATTTCCTTTCATTTTTACAATAATCACAAATATATCATTTTTGTTACGTTAATTCTCATTGGGCAGCGCCAGTATGCGCGCCAACCGTCGCTCTCTGCTCTGCGAGCGAGTTCATTTTCAAGTCAGTTGTGCAGCAGCGATCGTCTTCGAGCTAACATGTGAAGTGCACGCGACAACTCCACGTCACTCAAGTGCATGTTTCTTTATACTGTGAGGCACTCTTGCCTATTTGTGCTAGTGGATACGTTTTAGTGTACTAGCTTTCTCATCTACAAATCACACTGCCCACGCAAGTGTATGTTCTATCTTGTGAGGTAACTTGTACCTTGACGAGCTGCAACTTGCTCGTATACTTAACAGCCATGCTGCGTATGTGTTATCACTTTAACATTTTGCAGACTGTATTCGTGTTAGTGCAAATAGCAATAACTGAACTTGTGCCTTGACGAGCTGCAAATATGCTCGCATTCTTAACAGCCACGCTGCATATGTGCTGCTACTTCAACATCGTACAACTGTATTAGTACCAGTGCGAACAGTATTACTAATTTGTGTTCTGGTGGTTCTGCGCGGGTGCGGTACCGCGTTGTGAAGCCCTACGAGCCGAAACGGAAATTCCGACATGTGGGAAAAGAAGTTGGCGGCGAGACATCGCTGGCGTGCAAGTACGGACCGTTAGCGGCACGTGTGCAGACGCAGAACGACGGCGGCGCCAAGGCCACCTCACGGCAACGGCATCGGGGAGCGGCACGCCGCGTCGCATCGAACGGAAGGCGGCAACAGTGGAAGGCATCAGATAAGTAACGATAGTTATAAATTAGATTGGATGGGGTCGGATGTGGTATATGCCGGTTCAGGTGCTCATCAGGGTAATAAAGAAAAGCAACAGTGTCTGTAATGAGAGCGGATGGCATGTGGTTTCAGAGAGAGGGAATTAGCATGAAAGGGAACAAGAACTGTAAAACAATGGGAAACAATCAGATACATGTAATGTGAATCGTTTGATTAGTAATTCAGTGATGATCTGCGATCATTCCAGTAATGTAAATTGTGTTATTCTTAATAAATCCGGTGGTGTACTAATAGATTCATCAAATGCAGACATGCTGGTTAAAGTATCCCCCTTAAAGAATCCCTGTACCCTAACGAACAACAAAAATTTTATGATATGTGCATCCCTGACGACCGATGAAGGTAAGTACGGTCACAATACATATTTCATTTCACTCTCCTTTTGATCACGCACCTTTAAGCCTGTGTTACGATCGTCTGATTCTGAAACGCGATGGGGTGTCGAGAGGGCTTTGGAGTAAAATATAAATATTGTTGATTGCTCCATCGGGCTGGTTACTGAAATGGAATATTTTCAGGGTAGTTAATCTATGGAGTATCTCTTTCTCCCCATGTTTTTTTCTTCTTGTCATCTATAGATTACACTTATTTTTCGATAAATAATTAATTTATTCATTACATAGATTCACAACTCTACCAGCAGAAAAGATTCCATTTATTTTCTGTAACCAGCTTAAGCAAGCGATCAACCACGTTACCAGCCCAAGAGAGCAATCAACAATGTTCACACTTTTCTCCAAAGCCCTCTCGAGACCCCATCGTGTCTCCGGCCGAGAAAAGAAAGTAACACACAGTTTTCGTTTTTCTATATGATTTTCATCTATTATTCACTCTATCATGTTTCATGCAATTGACAACTGCAGTACAGCAACGATTAAAGTGACGTCATTAAAATAATTGACGCAAGAATAACCATGAATATTTGCAAAGTAATCTTGTATCAAAATAAATATGAATAGTTTAAGTTAATTTGTTTACAAAACGAAGCACTTAGAGCTCAATAATATCCTTGATTAACTACTATTTTCTTAAGATATAATCTGAATTTCAAGAACATAGAAAAGCATTAATAAACTTAACTTCTACGAAATGTGAGAATATGAAAGTTATTGAAAGTGCACACATGAGAGACTGTCAGCAGACTGTCAGCACACATGTCAGCAGAATCGTTTTAAAGGATCGTTATCAAAGGAAGGTAGGTAAATACGAATTTAATTTAATAAGTAATTTTGTATTCAAAACATATTTCAGATGACTTCGAACACAGTACTCCTTACTCTACGACTATCAATAATTTCCCCTTTCACTTCCCAATCAGAATCAAAATCAATTTTTGATCGTAAAGGAACTTTTGTTTCTATTCTAAAAAAGGTCAGATCAGTGAGACTACCCGGCAATCCGAAGAAATGACCACTTTCGTGAATTCGCTGCGTTGCCGTGCATTGGACGCGGAAGAACGAGGCAAAACAAGCAGCGCGGAGAGTTCTTTGAACAGGGCGAAGCCAAACTATCGCTTTATTCAGAGAAGCGATGGGCGATGCAAAACAGAGCAGCACCGCACACTTGTTTAAGACGCTGCACTTAATTTGAATGGTTTACCTTACCGTATTTGTAAAACAATTGAGTCGATCGTTCTGTGTGTTTTCATTCTTCCTTCTTTCTTTTCTTCTTTCTTCCCTTAGAAACAAACCAGACACGACCGACTGTAATCGACATCCATTTAAATACGTTCATTTCCGCAAATTCCGTTTCACTATTATTCTTTGAATTGTGTTAGCAACTGGGCGGTTCTTTTAAAGTGCTCGGACAAGTGACAGCACGGTAAATTACGTCGGAGAAAAGAAATTTAATCCGAGCCGAGTAAAGTAGATTCCAGATAGAGGGGGGGTGGGGAGAAGAAAGACTGCCTTGCCGTAAATGAACTTCCTTCACGCGCACAGCATGTAAAAAACTAGTGCTGCGGAAAACTAAATTTCCGTGTTCTTTATTTTCTATTGGTTTCAGCGCATACAATCCCGAAACACACGGACTTCACGGAATCTCACATGTATTTTGTTTTGCTAATGCAAACGAAGAAAATTGCGAAGTGAAATAATGCTAGTGAATTTACGAAATTGAGGTGCATATGACGACAATCCTGTTCGCGAGTGACCTAGGACCCGTGCTTACTTCTCTTCCGCTCAATCTCGCTAGTCGGCTGCCGGAATTGCTAAGCGAAAAAGATGCCTAAAAACGGTGAACATACGCACAAAAGTGCTGTCACATACGCACAAAGTGCTGTCTGCGACCAAATTGTACAATGATCTATATATTTTTCAGGACAATCTAGGTTTTGAGAGCCAAAACAGAAAAGGAATTAGCATTTATTGCTAATATTACGAAGAATACACTCATATTTTTGTTTTCTTTACTTGATGGATCGTCAAACCCCCTCCGTCGGAACTACTGCTGAAGATATATATGGAGTGAGCCGTGTATGTGCACCGTTGTTCGGATCTCGACCCTAGCGATTTTCAACTTTTGTTACTGCGCAATAAATTCCTGTCCAATAAGCAATGCGCGTATCACAGAAACTCAAAGTTGCAGGTGGCTGCAAACACTGGCACAAAACCAGGCAGACTTCTACGACACACGGCTACAAATGTGATTCCCTGGTACAACAAATGTCTGAATTCTGTTGGTGATTATATGGATAGACTGATAAGTGATTTCAGGCGTGCGAACTGCAAGGGTAATTAGTCCCGGGACTCGAGCCTAGGACTTCCCGATGAGAGGCATGGCAGTGATATCCATTAAAGCCTTGAACCATCTAAACCGTTGAGAGTTTGCGGAACAATTGCTCAATGTGCGCAGTATCTGCTTCAATATATTTTCCACAAAATTGTGTTTCATTTTCGTTGACGATCTATGATAACTCCGTTTGAGAATGCGCCTCGAATATTTTTATTGAACCTTTAATTAAATGGAAAATTGAATTGAGAAAAAACGAGCCGCTTCACAAGCTTTCAAACGAGTTCTTCAGTATTCCTAAATAATACAAGAGCTTCCCAATTGGTCGCAAACCTTAAAGGAGATCGCTCTTCAAAAGGGCGTATTAACAGATTAATGATGTATACAAACTTGGAATACGCTTGGAACCCTAGATTACAAAGGCATCTGTCAAACGACGCCTTTGTAATCTAGGGCAACACCATTGTAACTCCCCGTTTCTGAAATTAGGTATCGTGATTATGTGATTAGCCAGTGAAATATTAGTAGACTTGTGCGCGTGGCTATTTCCGGTGTACGCCATTTCCGGTTTACGCCAACACGCGTCGTCCAGTAGACTACGCCTTGAAATTACAACTGTTTGGTGCTATATTGCCAAATATTGTGAATATTGAATACGAAAATGAATAATAAATACCTTGTCTCGCAGCATTTAAGTTCGGTCAGAACATTTAGCAATGATAATGGGACGACGGCGATCATAACAAAGGTCTCAGACAAGGTACTTCTGCAAACGCTTCTCAAAAGCCACGTGTGCGCAGCACCAAGCAAGTGTGTGCTGTGAGTCAAGTTATTTAAGTGTATCTACAAAACCGTTTAAAATTGTGTTTCATAGCTCCATATCACACATGTTCAATCCATTAAATTTAGTATTTCATTGTTGAAAATGAGTTTTTCTTTATTTTTGCCCTAAGTACTCTGTCGCCTACGCCTTTGTAATAACGCTTGGTACATGTCGCCGTCGTAATCTAGGATTAAACTCCTCTAAAAGTACTTTGAATGCTTTACAAGCAAACTGAAGCGTAGATTTCAATGAATCACGAAAAATGAACTAAAAGACAAGTAGATTCGCTCCACTGCCGCTGCCAGCGCGAGCGTTCGCCTTCTACCGCCCTATTAGCCAGCGGCGAGGGCGGGGGCGAGGGGCAAAGGCGCGGAAGGGGGAAAACGGGTCGTGGGAGCGGGGGTGTGCGATGGGAAGGGGCGAAGAGGGGTCGATAGGATGGAAGGTGGAGAGGTGAAGAGAAGGGGCATGGATGTGGAAGAGGAGCGAGTGTGAAGGGTGAGAGGCGGGGACGTGGATGCGGAAGAGGCGCGAGTGTGAAGGGTGAGAGGCGGGGACGTGGATGCGGAAGAGGAGTGAGTGTGAAGGGGGAGGGGCGAGGGCGTGGGATGGGGAAGAGGAGCGAGTGTGAAGGGTGAGAGGCGAGGGCGTGGATGGGGAAGAGGAAGGAGTGTGAGGGGGAGGGGGAGAGCGTGGATAGGGCAGAGAAAGCGAGTGTTAATGGGGAGAGGCGGGGGTGTGGATGGGGAAGAGGAGCGAGTGTGAAGGGGGAGGGGGGCGTGTAAGGGGAAGAGGAGAACGTAGGGGAGTGAGGGTAAGTGGGCGAGAGGAGGCAGACATTCGTAGGGGGTGTGGGGGAGAGGGCAGAAGGAGGGGTCGGGGGAGGCGATGCCTTTTCAGTGTCTGGTTAGGAACGCGTTCGCCAGCGCTTCCGCCCGCGAATTTAATTAGGTCGTGGGCGAAAGAGCGTCGCGAAGAGGGGAAAAGTCATCCTATCACAATCGACCTCCCCGAACCGACTTTATGCTTCACGCTGGGAGCTGAACCAATAGAATTACGTCACTAATCTCTGTAAAAACAAAAAGAAAATAGTTTGGCCACTTACGAATGTAATTCGAGCTATTTAATATAATTATCATCAACCGAATATATTCAAAACATGATGCACGAGATCGTGGACCTTTTCTAACAAAGCAAATATACTCTTTTTAAAATGTAAAGAAATTATATTGGTGTTTTAACTGTCCATTTTACAAGAAGAACATATCGTTAGGTGACGTATTTAAAGTACACTACTCATATACAGCTCTGAAAGAAAATGGCATGATCGTTTTATTGATAAGTGAGTAGCGAACACTCATTCGTGTAGCCGATGCTGCCAAATTCAACTCAACTCTCCAAACGGGGGCAACATGGGTCCAACGTATGAACGCAGTGATCTAACGCTGTATTCATATACGATGTTGGAGATAGTTCGTTTCTGTGAATCAATGATTTATTTCGTGCTGGGTAAAAGAGGTTGCTCCAGAATGATTTGCTAAAGGCTCACATTTCTCAGAAGTTGATAGTAAGCATTTATTATAACTGTCTTTTAATAACAAAATATTAATTGACTGGTCTAGAAATTGACGTGTCTTTCCAAAGATATTAGTTTTGAAGATTGTGATTAGGCGGATACTTCTCGTAATTTCAATTGAATCACTTCAAGAGCATTTCGTTCCAATTTAATCAGACAATTTAATGCCGATTTGAAATAGACAGACTGCGTTTTATGCACAAACCTTCAGTTCAATTTCTAGGATATTGAATTTCTTATATTCTCATGTAATGAATATTTGGTGCGCCCTTTGCAATAATCGGTAGGTGTACGAAATGAATGACCTGTGGAGTTGCTGGCATGGGTACACGAAAGAGTAGTATATCGACTTTTCTGGAGTGAAAATAATATTATCATAAGCTATAATAAGATAGCTATAATAACTAATAAAGAAGAAGCTATAATAACTGATCTTAAAACCATACTAATTAATTGATGTATGTTATGGGTGATGCTAACAACATATAAAGCCAGGGTTTGGAATTATAACCATCTGGCTAATTCCTTAAAATTCAAGTTAATTTCATATTGCGCAAAATGGGAGAGTAAAGGTCGAAAAGAAACAGTTTCCATCATATTTCTAACTAAATTTGAAGTTCACGCATGCCACTACGTGCCCGCGATCTTTCCATCCCCTTCCTTGTTTCACCCCTTCCCTCTCACGCAAACGCACATCTACTCACATCCACTACACTTCCACACATGTACGAGTAAGTAGGCAAATGAGGAGCTTGTAGCTTCTCTGGCTGGGTAGGGGACCCGCAGGGGGAGAGACCTGTAAAGGGGAAAATCCCCGCAAACTAACGTGCAACTCGGCGTCGGGTCTCATCAACCAGCGGGTTGATTGATTGTTTCCGGGCGCGTCAACTTCTTAGGTCATTAGTCTCGTAAGTGTAGTGAGTGTTTTTCTCGAGAGGTGGCGATCATCTTCTCCCTGCTGGATGGCGAGATCTGGCGCCGACCTACCGTCGACTAGTGGGGTTTTCTCCTCAACCAGGTATCTCCCACCAGCGGGACACCGCCACAGCCGGAACAAGCTGTAAGCTCCCGACTGGTCTACCGGCATGTGAGGTAGTGTAGTGCATGTTAGGGTAAGTGTGTGTTTAAGAGGAGAGGATAGGACAAGGAAGAGGAAGGAAAGATCGCGCGCGGTCCGTGGCCCGTTTGTAAGGGTACTGCTCCGGCATTTGCCTTGTGTTGATCGGAGAAACCATGGAAAACTACCGATCAGAGAAGCCGACCGCTAGAATTCTCCTCCAGACAACGACTGAATTCGACCCAGCTGACAAGGTAGTGTCGAAACCCCTGTCGCCGTGGGGACCCGAACCTAGGACCTTCCGGTCAGAGGGACTGCAGTGACATCAGGTTGATGCACTGAGCCATCTCTCCCGGTCAACCAGCGGGGAAGAGCACCGCCCCATCCTGGGATTAATATGCTTGTACTCAGCGCTTGATTTTAGGCTAAACGCCGTTCCAGTACCTCGAGATTAATTCTTTGACCCCGGTGAATAAGCTGGTAAGTCATAAAAACTTTATTTTTACAGGAGAGCCAAAAAGCAACTTTCAGCTGAGGCTGTAAATTAGGGAGTAATGATTGCAAACAAAATCTACACACAAATAATTTAGTTTGGATATCACCTTCATTTGAATATTTAATCCCTGATTTACTTCAGTTGAAAGATTTTTTTGCTCTCCTGTAAAATTAAGTTTTCATGACTTATCAGCTTATTCTCCAAGATCAAAGAATTATTAAATTATAATATAAATACAAGAATGGCGTTTTCTCCGGGTGAACCAGTCGTGTGTCAACACCCAAGGAAATAAAAAAAATCATTTTTTCCTTGGGTTTATTTAGATTTTTTTCATTTATTCGGTCTTCCGTGCGATAGGCATCTTATATCGGTATCAGCGCGACTATGGAACGCAGTGTGGGAGCGGAACACAGGCCGTTGACGACTGTCTCCAACGCCTTCAGGACGCATCGAGTGGCCGCAGCGCATGCGCGCGTCCCCCCCCCCGACTCCGGAGACACCAGTAACTACTTCTGTTAAATTAATAATGCATTTAGAGCGTGCTCTGGAACCTAACATTTTATAAATCAAGCACTGCGTGTACTATTAACTACACAAACGGGACTCATAACCTTAGCAGTTGATAACTTCGGAAACGGAACGGGAAACGAAAAAGAAACTCGGTTCAAACAATTATTAAACGTCATGTACTCATATTTCTTCATCTTTCTTCATCGCGAGTTATTCTCTCACGGAAACTGATTTCACAGTCGTCTGTGGACGTGTTTACGGCTAACAAGACCTGAAAAGAGCTTCACGCGGTCCCGAGAACCGCTCTGCGAGGAGTCGTCTCCCTTTGGAAAGATGAGCGGCGTGGCCAAGGAAGGGCGCCCTCCCCCCCCCCCCATCGATCCGGCGCTCTCGCCGGGGCTCCGGGCGGATGAGACCGGAAACCGATTTCAAGGACTTAGAAAAACAATCGTTTAACTTCCGTGGTGGTAGCTGATATTTTGTGGTAATCCAAAATTGTAGTTGGACGTAAGGGATAATCAATCGTAATTGGACGTAAGGGACAATCTTTGTTTGCTAGACACCCAGTGAAGATGGGAAATTTTAATCCCGAAAGTGACTTTGGGCATATGTTAAATTAATAAATAATATAAACTTAAAAATTGTGCTTGATTATCCCTTACGTCCAATTACAAATAATCGTTTGTAAAAAGTTTCATTAAACATTACATTCGGTGATTATTTCAATAACGCAGATGAATATGCGAGACTCTTGAGTAGGGTCTTCTATTTGAAGGTATTACTTCATTTACTTCAATAATCTTTAGATTTTTTCCAAATTTATTCCACGCCAAAATCTCTAATTTGTTCAATAATCAATCCATAAAAAAGTACTTTTTATCCAATGGCTTAAATGAATTGGCACATTATTCTCATGTTCGTGTTATTAAAATAAATTGGAACTTTCTGTATCTTCGTGGTATTGAGGAAACTTGCCAAAGTTTCAATGTTATTTCAATGATAATCAGAACAAATAATCTGAATTCAGAAAGAAATACAAGTAGACAAATTTAAAAGTGCACTAAAATAAATAGACCGTAATATCAATAATCAAAGCAGATAATAAATTGCTGATCTCTTCACTTTGGTATCTTCTAATCTTTCAATCACATCAATATTAAACCAGCAAGTTATCCGTCGGTTTAATAAATGAATCCTACGAAGTCGACAGACGTATAAATTTAAGAAAAATAATTAATTGTGCGTTTATAATATCAATGACAAAATGGTATGAGTAATGCTGTAAACTTAAGTTTTCACTGAACGTTCATTTTATTTAAAAATAATTTCTTACATCAGCATCGTTATCTTTCTAAAATGTTCGATAATGGGGAGAGTTCGTCGAAAATGGGACTAGCACCACATTTGTACCGTCCTTTGATAGACACGAGGATGAAATTGAAAGAAATATTTTGAAGTATTTTTTGAGTAAAATAAGTTCTAAAATAATTTAAAATTTCCTGTATATCGTGCTAGATACACTCATTTTTTCGATTAATTGAAAGTGACCTTATTTCAAGAACTCTCGTTAAAGAGGAGATTTCATTAAGGGAAAAATATCTATATTGACTATTATAGTTGTAGGAAGACATACAAAATAAATGCAGTTTTTCAAATTTCGAAATATGAAGGATTTCAACGAAAATCGGACCTCGTCCATTCTTTTTAAGCGTCTTTTACGCTATCCGAGCACAAAGTTTCATCGAAAAATTAGAAGACATTTTTGAAAAAATTTTGGAAACGTTTTTGAGTCTTATCTTCAAAAATCAAAATATACGCTTAAAACTTCCAAAGACTCGCGTTTAATCTGATCGATCGGGAATATCAATTCTGGAGGCAATTGTCTGAACGGTTGAGGTGCAAGCGGTGATCACAAACAGACGGACGGGCAGACAGGCAGATAAACGTTTTGCTGTTAATCAATTTTTCGGTATCAAGGATCCATAAAGCATTGATTCTGGCTACACCATGTGTTAAAGGAAATAATTTACTATTCCAGGGTCCAGAAATAAGACAATTTCTTTCGAAGATTTGCCTTTTTCCGGCGAACTATTACAATACATTCTCGTCTTGCAATGTAAGGGCGAGCACGTGGAAAACGTAGGCATAAAAATTGGATGTAAATGTGTGTGTGTATAACCCTAATATATATATATATATATATATTAGGGTGTCCCTTATTTTCCGACTTTCAAATTTTTGATCGCTCACCCTCCAGTTTTGTTCGAATGTCCTTAAAACATGCCTATACAAAATTTTGTTGAGATCGGAGCATTCTAACCCGTGCCGACTTGAGCGCGAATTCGCGTAACGGACATGTCCGGAGCTATCACCAACCGCTGAGTCAAGCCCGTGCACAACAATACATGAATTTTAATCGATCGTGTCATTCCTGTTTAATGGTTGCTAATCTAACTTAATGTCATATGTAAGTGTCATATGCAGTGCCGAAGAACGTGTGTTTTTAATAGGAGATAGTATTAATTATTTATATACAACTCCAAATAACTGGACACAATTTACCATGAAATAAACAAGTGCCTGAAGTTTTATTTTATAACATATAGGAAGTAAAATGAACAGTTAGTGCAAGAGCTAAACTTGTGGTTCGTGAGTGCACGATACTTTGGAAGAAAGCGAGTATTCCGACAAGAGCTAATCAGCATTGTTCGCAAAAACGTAACTTGTACTATTCGGAGTGAAGAAAATTACAAAAAACGCCAGCAAGTGTGAAGATATTTCGAAGCACTGTGGAAAGTTTAGAAATAATTTTTACAATCTGTTTGATATTGCACATCCGAATGCTTTACCAATTATTACGTTGGAAGAAGACAGGATGTTTTTATTTCGGCAGAGAGAGTCAGGATGTAAAAGTTATCTTGCAGGACTAGAGAAACATCTCGCGGATAGAGAAGAAGGGGTGCAACAAAGATCAATACAATAAGAAAAAAGATTACAAATTCTTTGCTGTGATAAAATTGCAACGAACACTTAACGTTTTAAAGGAGTATACGTCTTTCTTGAAGAAAATTTGGACAGGGCATCGTTTTTTCCGTGCCGTCATCACATACTCAAACTTATTTTACAATGTGTGTTTGAATATAAAATACGTAATGTAGCAAGCAATCCAGACACCACTTTTTCAGCATTTTAAGGAAATCTGGAAAAGATTTTAATGCCATTAATTTTAAAAGTGGCAAAGAGAATATGGGAATGTTCTTTAATGAGTCCGAAATTAAAGAAATGTTGGACTTTTATGAAAGGAACAAACTAAAGATACATTATCCCGGGGTAATGCATCTAGCTCGATAGATGGCAAGAGATCTTTAATATTTAAAACGTTTCTACTAAGATCAGAATCTAAACTATCTTGTGTAATTAAAAATTCCTTAAATAATATCTCTCTTTTGATTGTAACTGTTTGTGTAAAACCGTGGCTTTAGGACAGTGGAGCTGTAAAACTCCTCATCGAGATGCTTTATAAAATTTCTAAACTCGCTTGAAAGGATAGATTTCATAATTTCAAAGCATTTAAAAAATGTAGATACCGTATGTAGTATTTCTTAGAAGAATTGCCTGTAGATTGCTTTCTGATGATGAAGTAGATGTTAAGAATCAAAATCAAAATGGCAGTGAATTTAGCATGAGTAAATCTACACATGGAAATGTGTTATATTCCTTTTTGTGAAAAATTGGATGGAGAACAATATGGTAAGCTCAATTGTATCCCGATGACCGTTCTTTAATTTTTATTTCGAGCACTTCGGACCACGCAGGGATGCTGAGAATACAGTTCATCAGGGGGGGGGATCAGCATTACCCTGGATCCGATTGTTACTTCCCAGGGTTGTTAGCTCTAGGTATGGAAAATGAATGATGATAGTGAGGGGTGAAAGGACACACATATGACATACACAAGTACACCCATGCCCGAGGCGGGACTCGAACCCACGACCCTGCGGTGCAAGATCGCCACGACACTACTGCTTTAGCGATTTCGGCCACGGGGTCGGCCCGTTCTTTAATTATTAATTCGTTAATATACAATATATCTCCTAATTCACGTTAATCTTAATTTCAATAAAAACAATATCCGAATTTGTGTCAACCAAAAGCAGATATGTTCTCTTGCTTGAAGATGGATACTAGTTTTATTCAAAACTGTCCTTTGACCAGGTAATGCCACTTCATATTTAGAAGCTAAAAGGTTATTCATAAAGTTGAAAGCTGTGAATGTCTACGCTGAAAGACCTATTGAATTAATGTAAGGTTTTCATGGACTACTGGACGACTTTCAGAAGGAGCGAATGCAATTTTTTGTTTTGTTCAAGAACATAGTTCACTGTACGCATATTGCAAGAATGAAACACTGAAAAAAAGTATCCACAGGAAAAATTGAAACTATAACACAGTCTAAAGATTAAAAATGAATTAAATTGTAATATAAAATTATATATTAAAAATGTATCAGTAGTTTTTCACTGTCTTAACCCAACAAAACCAATGATCCCTAACATTCAAATTTCGCGCTCAAGTCGGCACGGGTTAATATCGACATATTGTGATGAAATTTTATTTTCGAGTTAATTTGACCAAATGGAAAATATTTAGGGGGTGAGCCCAAAAAAATTGCAAAAAAAGTTTTTTGGACAATATAAGGGACACCCTAATATATATATATATATATATATATATATATATATATATATATATATATATATATATATATAGAAACGAGTCGTGAATTTGACCCTTCACAATAATTATTTGTTCAAGGGGACAGGGTTTCTTTCCCGGGAATGGGCTCTGGATTCCATTATTATCATCATTGGGAACATGAGAGTAATCGGATTAAACATGAATTTTTATTGATCGATTAATTACAAAAATTGGTGGTTCTTATTCCTTACAAAACATCTGCTCTATCATTTTCCTATTCTAAATAACCTCTTATTTATTAACTCTTTATTGTCCTGGAATTCCATTCATTTCTTATAATTTTCACAACTGTGGGGCCTCTACTACAGATCACTGCTTCCTGTCATCTATTCACCCCCCATTCCAATGTTCTCCCGTCTGTTCTTACCCACACCGCACGTCCGGACCCGGGCCGCGCCGCTCCGCGGCCGCCACCAGCCGACGAAGCGACGCCTCGCGCAGCGCCGGCGGTGCTCGGGCCTCGTCGGGTCGCTGGATG
>JAHLJT010008765.1:0-16215 GCA_031308135.1 Acheta domesticus
CTGTAAGCCCCCGACTGGTCCCTGACATGTGTGGTAGTGTAGTGCATGTAAGTGTAAGTGGGTAAGTATGAGGCAAAGATAGGGCAGGGAAAAGGAGGAAAGATCGCGCGCGGATCGTTGCTCGTTTGTTAGGGTATTTCTCTGGCCTTTACCCTGGTGTTTTGAGAAACCACGAAAATTGCCGATCAGAATAGCCGGCCGTAAGAATTTTCCTTCAGCCAAAATCAAACCTAGGACCTCGCGACTGATCGAAGAGATACGAAAAAAGTAAATGTGGACGTTGGCGCCTGCACAATTAGTGCTCTAAACATACGCCTAGTGCATGAAACATGCCACATAGGCGCTAACTCTTATTTGTAAATTCAGCGATGTTTTGGGCATTGATATTTATATAAGGCGATTCGCGAAGCGATGCGTCACAGCTGACCTTCATGCAATATTTTATAATTTTTAGAAAATGTCTTTCTCTCTTTATTGTAATTTCTAAGATTTTTAATTAAAAATAGCATTAATCACATTTTCCAACATCGCATTAATCAAATTTTGCAAGTTTATTTAGTAACATTCCACATGATACTGTGAGAACGTCAGGAAGATATTCCTCGATTGTCAAACTCACACATGGCAGTTTCATTTTATGCTGCGCCTGACATATTTCGCAAATAATTTAGTGATATATGAGTGAACAAGTCATGGCGGTTATGAAATACCTGTCAGCCCAACATACCTTACGACAACCATCTGCGAATAAAAATTGCTGCCACACGAATGGCCAATGGTGTAATATACTTTCTCTATTGTTTCTAACTTTTCAAACTTTCGATAATTCAGAGAGTTCAGTGAAATGATACCTGCGCAATTTTGTAAGTGTCATTTGCTAAATTTATGGAAAAAACTTAAAGAAAATATTTAAAGCGTTTTTCGAGAATTGTTTATGTATAGCATTACATTCAAGCAGAAGTTACGCGAAAACTACGAATTTTATCAAAGAAATGTGTATGGCGTATTTTGAGCTTTGCAGTATTTTGAGCAGTTGCATAGTTGGTGTAGACGAAAAAAAAAAATTAACTTTTGGAATTTCCGAAAAAGGATTTCAACGAAAATTAGAACCGCGCTGTTTTTTAAGAGTTCTTTATGCTATGCAAGGATGCCATGGAAGATCAGAGGGTTAACAAATGATCATGATCATCAAGAATTAATCAAAAAGATCGCTTTAGCTACAATTTTGTTCATTTTTAGAACTCTACGAAGTATCCCCAAAAATTAAAATATCTGTTTCAAACTCGGAGAGTCTCGAGTTCATTCAGTTCTATCGTATAGTATCAATTTTGGAGAAAATCGGTTTAGGCACTAGCGTTGACCATAAACAGATGGACTTTGTGCCATCAATGGGACTCTAGTAGCCACAAAACAAAGATTCTACAAGGTTTCCTCTAAAATGTAGTGTTAGAGAAGTATTTTACTAGGAACAAGATTTTTCTATTTTCCGTTACCAGGGCCCGACAACAAGAGTTATTAGGTCGAAGAGCACAGATTACAATCATTTCTCTTCTTCTAAAGTAAGGAGTGAAAGTAAACAAGACTGTCACTTAAGTATTTTAGATATCGAACCATGATAATATGGTACAAATTAGTCGTAATAACGATAATAGAAAAATGATATTATAAAAATAATTTAGTTGACATTTCTCTCCGAATTCCCAGAAAGCCACGGGAAACTAGCGGAATATCGTCCGTGGCATTTTCCAGCCACGTGGGAATGGAGAGCGCCCGGCGGCTGGTAGATGCCACCGAGTTGTCGCCTCCTTTGCGTCGTTCGCAGCTGGGCGACGGCGCGGGGGCGAAGGCGGGGCCGGCGGTGCGACGGCGGGGCGGTGGCGGGGGCGGGGGCGGGGTGGGCGGACGAAGCTCCTGCGAGCAGCGGTCGGGGGGAGAATTCAGGCTGCGGAGCGGAGCGGCGTGCCGGGATTTCAGCCGCAGGCAAAGCTCCTCTCCCCTCCCCTCCCCTTCCCGCCCCGCCCTCCCCGCATCCCTCCCTCTTCCAACCTCTTTCCCCTCCCCCTCCCTCCCTCCCGTCGCGTTCGTCTCCTGTTAAATTCAGCGTGTCAAGCGCGGTGCGGCACTGCCAGGCTGCGTCGCTGTCGCTGATATTTCGCGTCAATTTTCCCCTTTTTTAAGCAGGATAACGTTCACACATAGATAATTTCATTCACACCGTGTTTCAGCCAGAGGATTACGTTTCGTCTGCCATGCATATGCATTGCGCCGTGAGCCCGGCATAGCCCGCCGCGTCCCTCCCCCCCACCTCGGCTCCGCTGCCACTCCTCACCGCACCGGCCCGTACAGTCAAAGAGCGCGCGCCGTATAATCCAACCCCATTGTGCCCGCAAGCCGCTCGAGACAGGCTTGGAATCCGCGTGTTGGAATAAAGAAACTTTTGCTGGCGGGGGAATTTAGAAAACTTTAATCAAGTGCCGCGCGTTAATTGTTAATAATGAAGTGCGTGTCGAGACGAATGGGTACAAGACGACGCTTGTACAGTCGTTTCTGCGCGCGCGTGTGAAACAAGGTTTTTTACGGCTGAGAGCGCGGGTGATACGCTTTTAATTCTTCCGGGGGAGTTGTGGAGAATGTTGTACCTGGTGCGGTTGGCGGAGTCAGGCTTCTCGTTCGAAGTGGTGACGGATTTTGCAGTTGTGAGTACGCAGAGAGTAATTATTGTTTTCCGTTGCTTTTTTTGAATGACATGCGAAGTTTTTTCTGAAAGGGAGATTAAAAGTTTTCTACATCGTTTCTCTTCACGTCCCTTTGAAATACTCACGTTCCAAAAGAACCCTGCGTTTCGTATTCGCTATTGTGAGTAGATGCTGTACTATCTATTGTATTTGTCGCTTCTGCGAACAATTTATTCACCGAGATTTTGACTGTAAATATGAAAATAAGTGTTTTGAACTGCAAAGGCTCTTGTTACGCAATGGCTACATATGGCTCTTGTTTTGCGATGTGTCGTTATTTAGATTGAACTTTGAATGTTGAAAACTGAGAGAATGGAATTCCGTTTGGGTCGAAAGAATTGAATTGTATTTTAATTTGTTAACGGCTAATGTCGTATATCCCGTAAGTGTTGTGCATGTTTATTGCGCCATGTGGCGCTGATCTTCCTCCGCTGGATGGCGAGAGCCAGCGAGGATGGAACATGGCGCGCAGTCCTTGGCCCGTTTCGATACGACACTGCTGTAATATTTGCCTGGTGGTGATCGGAGAAACCACGGAAAACTACCGATCACAGAAGCCATGTACTAGAATTCTTCTCCAGACGACTGATCTTGACCTAAGTGTCGTATCGAAAATCCTGCCACCGTCGGGAATTAAACCCTATGACCTCCCGGTCAGAGACACTGTAGTGAGATCAAGTCATGTCCTAGCCACCTAAGTCGGTACACGTCATATAATGTAGTTTATCTGTTCCATTCCTTTATCCTCTAGGAGCGCTTCTTTTTCTGCAACTACTAACATTCGCATTTTCTTGATGCTTAAATGCTTAGTTTTTTTATATATTATTTTGTGTCAAAATGATAACAAATTGTTAACCACTAACGAAATTTGGCGAGGCACAGAACATAGAAGCTATATAAGAGAACGCCATATCAACATTTGTTCGGCGAATCAAGACAAACCGGACGATAAACCAAAAAATTGAGACCGAGTTGGGGTTATTTAACGCAAAACGATTAACATGACAATGTTTAAAGGCAAAAAAATATTAAAAGATTTACACTTTGTATTATAGCTATACTTTAATATATTTTAGATTCCTCTGCTGAAAAAGCACGGTTGAGGTTAGGGCACATCCATTTTCCAAAGCTGAAAATTTGAGATGTAAAGCTGAAAATTCTTGAAATATTTGATTTGCATTTAAATCAAGATTTACATGCAAGGTACTTATATTTCCATTATTCTAATACGTATATATCGAATTTAGTAGAATTTCTATAAGAAAGAAATTAATTTTCTATTTAATAAAAGAACATCTGAATATCTAAGAGAACCAACGCATCGTAGTTCTGGGGCAGTGACAGTCGTATCTAATTATTGTGAACATGTTTACCGCATTATCAGACCGGATATGACCAGAAGACCAGTACTATCCAAATATACATTTTTAAAACACTATACGTTGTATTTTACTAACCACAAGTAATTAATTGTTTGAGAGTGTTCATGTTATTTTTTTGGTGAAAATTATTGAACCTCTGACACTACAACAGACTCTAATACAGTAGCAACCTATCGTATACGATTACTACAAAGCGAGACACTTGCTTGAATATAAAATGTGAAACAAATAAATGAAAATACTTATTATTAAAGAAAAACATGTTAAAATTTAAGATATGAATTAAAAATGTATGATATTATTTCGGAATTTTAAAAAAAATATTTAAGAAAAACACTGTTTCTCGCGCATAATATTATTCCATAAAGATAACATCATACTTCCATGAAATCTGGAATTCTTTAAGAGCCAAATACTGTTACGGAAACATGCTGTTTTTAGTTAAGGTGCATCAAAGTAGTAGTCAAAGTAGTCAAAAAGTATCTTCCTGAAATGGCTCACCTATGAGAGGATTGGAATAAATCTTAATTTGCTGTACATTGCTAGGAGAATACAATGAAATAAAGCATTGACCTTTGTAGGTCTGCGACAGGTCTAGGGATATTTTATGAAAATTCTCTCTACCAAAGCCAGATCATATTTTAAAACTTTCGCAAATCTATTTCTTTCTTCATCTTGTATTCTCTATTTTCTCTTAATTTTTTCTCAACAGAACTGGACTTTCTTCTTCTAAATCATTGAAATGCCTTAGGAGACCTTTGCTGATCACAGAGTCGCAAAAACTGTAAGAAGAAATGCTGCTTTAGTTAGCGTGCTTCAGCCTAGTCAAAAAGTCCTATTCCTGAAATGGCTGATTTATGAGGAATAGGAATAAATCTTGCTGTGCAGTGCGAGCAAACCTAGAATTGAAATAAGCATTCACTTGCGTAAGGTGTGGGAGAATCCAGAGATATTTTATTTGATTTTCTCTCTGTTAAGTCGGATCATATTTTAAACTTTTGCAAATCTTTTCCGTCTTCGTCATTTTGTATTCTCTATTTCCTTTTGATTTCTCCTCGTCCGACAGACTTTCTTCTAAATCATCCGAATGTCGTCAGAGACCTCTTCTGATCAAATTAAACTTTTCCATTTTCTGTTCTATCAGTGAACTCGACAAGTTCCGAAAAGAGCCATAGTCCGCAGTGTATCCTGGAATAAAATTTCCTCGCTGATTGGGTGGGGAAGTTTGCACGGGCATTATGTTGAATGGCGCGGCTTCGACTCGGTCTTTGAATTGTTAATTAGATGCGATCGCGAAGGAGCTATTTACGCGGGGCTCAGTCCCTCGAAGAAGAGGACTGGGGATTGAGGGTTGAGGATTGGCGGCGGAAAGCCTGCGCCAGCGGTTCGCCGTGCCGACGGGGCCTTTGTTCGTGAAAAGAAGTCCTCGCCTGAATTTCGCGCAGGCCGTCAGATGCGCACGTTATTAATAAAAGTTCGTAATTTTTCATTCTCGAACTTGGGAGCACACTCGGTCGTTCGTCCATTTGTGATTGAAAGCCTAAGGAAAGCGATGTTCTATTGAATACAGTTCGTGATTGGTAATTGGGGAATTTTCTTTCATTGTATTGTTGTCTGGGTAATAATTAAAACAAACTGTGGGATATATCTCGGAGAAATTTGTGACAGTAACTTTTTGAGTTAAAATTAATACAAAGTTTGGTTGAGACTTTTACGATTTTTGTCATGCGTTACAAATGGGAGATAAAAGGCATTTACTGATAGGATCAACTGGCCTTGTTCTAGAGATTAACACATATTTATCTTTTCGCTTGAAAAATATTTGTCAATCAACTCATAGCAGCCCGTCACTATTATTAGAATCAGGTGTAAGCCACCGAATAATCGTTCTTTTTACTTTAAAATTGATGTGTTGCAAGTGTATTCTGTGGAAGTTTCTGTTTTTTTTCCAAAGATAAACGTATTTTTTAATTATTACATTTTTTAAACGTATTACTAGGAAGTTAATATCAATATGTGTACAGTCAAATAAATTTACGTTATAAATAAAAGAAACAGTTCGCGTTCATTTTTGTTCATATCCCGATATCTGTTTATATCTAGTCAAAACTTCCGTTGTTTCTAACCTATTTCATAAACATACCCTTTCAAGTTATGGACATTCTTGAGCTTGTGGTTCAGGTAGTAAAGATGAGAATGCTTGATAGTACTACTTGTTCTAAAATGCGTGAGTGTCTCACATTAACATGAAAACTCCGCAAAAGTACAGAATCTATTATATTCCACTTTAATGATGCAATCTAATATGTAGTTTGAATAGTGGATAAATTATGTTATTCAACATTTTTAATCAAGTTTTCGCTTGATGATTAACCTTATTACGTGAAATTGGAAAACAGAATATACAATTAGCGTATATCCTAGTTTTTCATTCAAATTAAACTTTATTCAAACTTCATTCAATTAGAAGAATCTTGTAAAATGTTTTGAATTAGAGTATGGTGCTCGCGCATTTGTGACAGTGAACGACATGGCCTAATATAATGTGATACTTGTAACTACATGTTTGTAGCCTATCCTCAACATAAATGGCATTATAAATAACATATCATATATAGACAGAATAAACGCAAGTAAGAGTTTCAATGACAATTATAAACTATTTTTTCGGGATCCATCATGCCATTTCATTTCTAACTATGATAACCGTAATTTGTGTGAACTGAGGAGAATGCAGGGTTTTGTAAATCAGCATGGCTCCGCTTATGTAGACAATTATTGCAGTTTTGTGCGCACATACTGCATTTATTCACTTTCTTGTTACCACGGCCAGCAACAATTTTTTCCTGGCGAAAATTCTCCGTTTTTTCGCGTAGCATTACATAAACTTTCCCTATACTGTACCGCTGAAGACGGATTACATCATCATCAGATTGAAAACATTCCAAAGAATAGGAAAGTACCATAGATAAATTTACTAAATGTACTGTTAAATTTTTATCTATATATGTATGTATTACGTGGTTAGGCGGAAGAGCGCGGGCCTGATGGCCCGAGTCTCGCCACATAAATAAGTCACTATTATTATTATTATTATATTATTATTATTATATTATTATATTTTTATTATTATTATTATTATTATAAATATTGTTCTCATAGACGACGACTATCACGCCACTGTAAGAGAGGCATTTATCAACGCGTCTGTGACGCAAACTTTTAATTGACCAATAGGAAATTACCTTGATAGAAAACTGAAATGAGCAGCAGAACTCAGAAATCTGCCATTTTTGCTGGAGAGTTTAGTGAGTACACATCAAGACGTTTAAAAGTGTGAGTGTTAATAGGAAACAACGAGCAGCCGAAATACTGACGGAAGGAAGATTAATAATGGTAAACTTATCTTTATTCAAATTTCAATTATATTCCAGAGTTTTCAAGCAGATAGTTAATGAAATAATAATGTTTCGAAAACGTGCTGAAGCATGAATAATGCGAATTCGAGTACATGAAATTCGTGTTATGTAGGGCACGTGGTGAATTAGAACATTGCCCTAATAGGAAAATGTATTTCTGTTCACAGCTTTTTTTAAATTTTTATAGTTTATTACTTGAGGTTTTTGATCTCGTACCAACAAATCGAGAGTCAAATGCAAAGCAATCTCATTATTCGGAACGAGCAACTGTAGCCGCGAAGGAGACAAGGTTTGAGCACGCCGTCGTCGGAACGAGGGAAGGAGCCGCACGCAAGAGGGTCGCTGCAACGCCGACCACTTTTTCGCGTGACCTTCAAGAATCGTCCGCCGCGCCGAACGGCCATTTAATGGCAGGAGATAGACTGTAAGTCTTACGAACTTCTTCCTACGTCGCGAAAAGCAAGATTTCAGATCCCAGTTGAAATACAGATGTTTACACTAATGTTTAATTCGATTAGTAAGCGAATGCAGTGGTGCAAAGTAGCCTAAATTTGTATAGATTTCAGATTTTCAAGTATGTCGTAAATTGGACTCAGATGAATAGGAACCGGTATGTAGATAATTGCGTTGTAAAAGTGAGTTCTCAAAGTAGGAAGTAATCTAATTTCATAGTATCCTGAAAAAGTCAGGAAAATAAGTTTTGTAAATATATTTCAAGTAGAGAATTGCTGAGAAAGATAAATTTAATGCATAGTTAAAATTCAGAACCCACGATCCAGTAAAGAAAACATCTGATAAGTAAGAGCAGTGAAATTATTCATATGAGGAAATTGTGTATTATTTTGTGCACAAAACTGTATTTATGTGGGGTTTTTTTTCAGAGAAATGTTTAATGAAAAGTGTATGTAATTTTTTTGTGTGTATGAACGATAGGATTTTTAAAAGTGTATTGGGCAAATATGATAGGAAGGTTAAATTCGTGCTCAGAATTAGAAAGGGTATCGATACCAGATAGGCATGTTTCATTTCTTTGTCTCAAAAAACATAGATTATTCTTCAGAAAAGGTGAAATGATCGAGTCTGTAAAAATATTTCTTGTAAAGCCCATTCACAGAATATAACCTTGTTACATTTTTCATTTAAAACAAATGATCTCGACTATGTTATTTAACAAAAAGACATCAAAGACGAACCCACTCCTTTTTTCGAATATCAGTAAGGGTATTAACTTGAACGTATTCAGCGACACGCTTCGCGCAAAACCCACGGCAAGGTGCGTGGGAGGCGGAGGCGGGGTTGCAATACCACGTATATCACTCCGTGTATACGTACGTATACGGGAAAGTAAAAAAGGAGGTGCGATTCTAGAACTACTGTAAATTATAAGTTTCTTTATTCATTAGCAGGTTTAATTTCACATAATGTTAAAAATGTATTTTTCGATAAACTTATAGTTTCAGTTACTTTTTTCTCCGAATTATTAATTCCACTGCCCTTTTAATAGTATTTTTTTCGTCCTGCTGTCAGGATCGTACTGGGTAATTCGACTAATTCTCTTGTATAAAAATATTCTAATGGGTAACTCGTGATGGAAATCTTCATAATGGATATTGAAAGGATATTTACATTTAGTATTATCAATATTAACAGTTTTGTAATTCATCAGATATTTACAATTCACGTGAAACATTTTTAAACTTTTAATATTAATAAAATATTCTTAAAATGACTTTCCAATCCCGTACAGAGCTTTGATAAGTTGTTTGACCCACAAGAGCCCTAAAAATTTATATGGAGCAGTTTTTCTTTGAACTTAATGTTTTTTTCAGATAAAAATCTGTTATGCACTGCAGAAATGTTGAGCAGTTATAATTAGCCACTTTTTTTACGTGCAATTTGAATAAAAGAATTCCTTTGGTATATGGATTATCTTTTCGATTACAGTTTGACATAGAATATTCTCTGTCAGCTTGAACATCATACTTGGAACTATACCCATCACTCGTGCATGAATGGGAATACGGCAAAATCTTTCTTTGTTTTGAGATGCTAAATTTTGGTGAAATGGCCATAACAATGAACGCACGATGAATATATCGCCAATGCAGGTACTAGTATGAATATTCATTACTGTTTGGAATACTATGTGCGTGCCTGTTGGCATTATATTCAACAGTAGCTGTGACATTCTTGCGAACCAACTCCCAACAGAATCTAATAAGATTTTTTATGCCACGCGACGTCACAAATAATATTTATTAAAAGATATGCATCCTGATTTCGGTCTCTTTTATTTTTCTGAAATAAAATGTACGTACTCGTACAATGATTAGTTTTATCACTTTTCAATTAGCATTTAATAGAGTAAAAATTAAAAGATTTTTTTTAAAAAGAAGTGTAATGTTCGGGAAACATATCGAATGTTAAAGCATATTTAAGGTATGGTAAATTTAGGTGTATATTTAACATTCATTGCACCACACCATATCGGGAATGATAATGTAATCCAAATGTTGTGTTAACCTGAATGTCCACGTAAGGTAAACGTCATGTAAATGTGATGTTATGTAAATGTAACCTTTTGTAAACAGGTACCTTACATGTCATTATTGTAAATCCTTAAATGTTCGGAAATAATTTTCATTCAAATATAACAATATCGTGTTGAAATCAAAATTGGCGGACATAATGTGACATATATGTGGAAGTACGGCGTAACATTTATTATATAAAAGATTTTGAAGTGCAAATGAGACTAGGAATATATTTTGCGGGCATTTGTCAAGAACTGTTTTCCAATGCGCTTTCAAAACTTTTACAAAAAATATCGATTTCATTAATCTCTTATAAACATTATAATTTATTTCATTACGCCTTGTATGACGTGAAAAAATATGTCACTAAATTAATCAAATAGTAGAAATACTGCCACTAATGTGAATTTTTCCAAACCTACTTGTAATGTAAAAAGGTTGTGAGGTGAGTCTATACACAATATTACACTGAAAAAAAAGGGCCATTGACTCTCAACCACAAACCCATGGTTAAGTGTCTTCCATTTGTGACGATCGATTTATACATTGTGGCAATAATCAGAGAGTATATGGCAATAATCGCCATAGATGGCGTGCTGGTAGTTGATTGTCAGCTAACCAACACGACGAAGGTTGGGAAATACGCGATTCTTATAACCATCACTTGACTTCATATAACGTTCTAATTGGTTCCCGCAACCACGGGGTTCTCAACGCCTCCTCAACGCTTCGGACATGGTTGAGTTGACCAACCTTTGGCGGGAGACCAGCGCGGCCTGAGGATGAATTTGACAGCTGGAAATACGGACGAGTTTCAGAGTGTGATTAATAAGGACTCTGGAGAGAGTGTTCACTTAAGTTTCCTAAAAGACGAAATATTAAGATGAATATCTGCTGAATCGATTCCAAGAGAATGCTCATTGCCACTCAATGGTAAGTGAAACATTTTTCATGTGAGGTTACGGCCACATTACTCTAATCGAGTAACAAGTATTTTTAACGTATAATTTATGATTCATTGCAGGTTATCGTTTGGCGGTACACGAGATGTGTGTATGTGGAGGGGAATCCAGTACTTAATTTGGAAAATGAGTGTATTCTGTTGTGAGAGTAGTTAGGCAATTGTGCCGAATCTTTATAAAGAAGAAAATTTCGAATTTCTAAAATTCTGTTGAAACTTGTTATGTTGATCATGGTATTTCGTTGTTGATGAAAATACGCAGTATATATGTTTATAAAAAGTGTTGAAATGTGTCAGAGAAGTTTGTTGATTAAGACCAGAAAACTACACATGCAGAACGTTACACAATGGGCACTGCAAAATGATGTGCAACTTGATGTCATTGAATGTGTGTTTCTTGAAGGATGAGTAAAATAAAGGCAGTTTTTAAACAATCAAGTTAAGATGCATGTGATTTGAAATTGGACATCACAGACATGAAAACCTCAATAGACCCTATTTGATGTCAGCTTTTGGTGACATTCTGTAGTGCTGTGCTTTTGAATTCTTGCAGTGTTCTTTTGTTCCGTGCTGTGTTACATACCAGCATTCACATTGAAATGTAGTGTACATAAGATGAAAAAGTTGACAACTGATTTATTTGCACTGTCATGTATTGGAATGTTTTGATGCATTTGTAGTTCATCAAATATTTATGTTTGCTATGGTTCAGCAATTTAATTAAGAAAATTGCTACCATTTTATTTTATAACAAGAAAATTGTGGAACTGCAAGCAATCTAATGTTCTTCAGAGATATTAAATTCCATTGTCCCTTCTCTGTTTCCTTTAATAAATTAATGTAGTGTTTTGAGTAATCAGATGAGTTCCGTATTATTTTATTGCTTAAATTTATATTTGTCAAATGAGAAAATGATATCTTTCAGGATTCAAGTATATGTAAGTAAAATCTAAACTATATTCTGCCCATGTCCATGCTTTTTATTGTTGGTTTCAAATGGTATCTATGAATCTTAAAGATTATACAAAGTGAAGCTTGACTACAAGCCTCTGTATACGAGATGGCAGGTATGTCAGTAAACTGAATGAATTGTTTTTGGGGTCCAGCATTTGTTAAAAGTATTCTTGTGATTCTGAAGATTGCATGCATTGTTGATAATTGTCTCTTTAAAAAATTCATTAATTCATATCATCTCTTTGTATCAAAATTAATCAATTAACTTATTGATTTTAATTTTATTTGTTTATTTTCATCTTTAAATATAAATTAATAGCGTCCTCTGCGAATAGAGGGAAGTGGTTTCAGTGTACATAGTATATTAAAAGAATCAATTACTCAAGTCCTTCTTTATAGGAAGGGTTCATTTCTAGTTTTCAAATGTTGTGGGATTTATTTTGCTCTTTTCATACTTGCATCAAATCAGTAATATCAGATATTTGATAATCGCTTCATTTCTCATTGAATATCAGTAAGGTATATATTTTAAAATTTGAACACAGGCTGCGACATATCAATTGTGATGATCTTATAATTAAACTAATTATATCTAAAACTTGTTCCACGTGGCAGGCAAAAATTATTCATTTACATTTAGTCACATCCGTTCCCCATCATTTTTAAATTATTAATAATTTAAATACTTCAGGTGTATAACCTGACGCCCAAAATAATTAATTAACTTATTTTCAATTTCAGTATAAGAATTTTAAGAATATTGTTGAAAGTCATTGTATCATTGTGCTAATGAAAAAAAAACAGCAAAAGTGTTGAACAAATCCATGTTAACAAGCATAATTTCTCAAACCTTACATTCCTAGACAAAATTAGTCAATTTTTAAACAAAATGACAACGAACAGGCTTAGAATATCTCAGGTTTAGAATTGTATCTCTACATTCTGTACATACTTGTTATTTGTAAAGCTATGAATGCTCATGTAATTGCACATTTTTTTATGCCAATCTCTCTCAGAACTTGAATGTATGCAATGTAAAATGCATATGTATGCATATTTTATGTAATGCATATTTTGTGTATTCCAGAATTTTGGGACTATTAGTTGTGTTATGTAGTTAGGATAAACTTGTTAAAATACAAATGTGTGCCCAACACATGATGTCAAAAAATTTTTTCAAAATATGAGGCAGTACTGTGTGATAGCGCTTCTTGAGGACTGAAAACTTTTGAAAAGTTGAAAGAAAAGTTTTGATTTGGTTGTCACTATTGAAATTATATTTTCTAATATTTTTCAGTCCCTTTTTCATGTAGGACAACCACATTTTAAAAATCCAAATTTATTTTTTATTTTGTTCAATGAAGGGTTTACATTTGAGATTCTATTTCCCTCATCAAGTGTAACAAACTACAAATTAGTTTCCGAAGAAGAAGCCAAATTAGTGTTTACAATATTTGTTAAATTAAGGAAGAACATAAAAATCACTTAAGTTAAAAAAATGAACGTTATACCCAATTTAATTTGAAAACTTACATCAAAATATAAAAAAAAACAATTGGAAGATGTATTAAGTAAATTTTTCTCAATGTGTGTGGTTTTTATTTTTTTATTGTAAAGTTTCAATTGTCAGAGACATGCAAATTTCATGGACTCTACATTGTAGAATTTGAGTTTTTATGTTAGGAGTGTGCAGACAGGGGATGCATACACTATTTCTGATCCTTTCAATTAAGTTTTATTTACATATTTTAATTATTTGCTAGTACAGATCCCTTAGCGAAACACTTTTTAAAACTATTTTCATACTGCCATCATGTTCCCTCATTATTCTCACTTTTTTTAACAAATATTGAATTATTAATTTAATTTTTTAATTCAATCTTATTGACGATTTGTTACTAGTGTACATGATTATTTAGATGAGTATGTAAATACACAATTATTCTCACTTCAGAAAACAAAATTTAGAATTGCATAGTTGGATTTTGACCTTGGTCTAGAAAATATGAAACTTTCTTTCTTTAATGGTTTTACTCTATGGATTTGAGTTTTAATTTACAGAACAATTTTGATTGTTCTTATTTTATACATTCGGAATACTATCACTTTCAGAAATTGCTAGGGATTAACAATGTTTATATTGGCAAACTTGTAATGTAACTTTGTAATAATTGGTATCTCATGTAACAATGCTAACTTCATACTGAGAGGTGAGAATTTTGTTTCTATAAAAAGTATTATATACAATTTGGAACAATCAATTTTAAAGACTGCTGGCATTTATTTTGTCTTTGATTTCTATTGTGAAAAAATCATAAATATTTTTGTCTAGTTTCAGGGAACATGCAATTCTAATGTCCAACATTGATCTACTATGCAATAACTAAATTTTTATTAGAAAGAAGACTTGGAAATTGGAACTAGCCCTCTCATGTGAAAATTTAATTACACTGTGCTTTTGTTAATAAAACTTTGTGATTTGGGAACACTTATTATAGTTTGGGATTGATGCAAAGAAATGGTCATGATTAATGCATTTATAAAAGCTATTTCCTCTTGTAATTATTATTTCTTCATAAACAATGTTTACATTGTTTCCTGACTCACTATTTTTGGACAACGAAACTTATTTGATTAGACTAATTTGAACTCATTAAACACTGAGAGGCCTGCAAGTACTAATTAGAAGTTCAATAAAATAACATTAATAATGTGCATAAATAAAATGGATTTTCATCTCTTTATCATATTTCTTATTCTAAAGGAGTAAGCGCTGCATGCAATTTTTGTGTTATACAAGGCTGTGGGCTGTTTCCAAAATGTTCTTGTGTGGTTTTTACTACATAAAAAACTTGCATTGTTCTCTAGATGCAAACTAGTATCTTACTTTTCAGTATTTGGCTTCATTGTAAAGTTTTATTTTTTGTGGCGCCTAGGGCACTTACTAGCTAAAACTTGTTGCTGTGAAATGTTCATTTTAAATGTATAAAAAGATAATGTAAATAATTATTTAAAATATAAGGAAGCATTTATAAGTATCCATCAAGTGTTTTCTCATATCAATTTCCCAAATATATCTATTTCAATTGCTTTCACATTTGTTCATATTCCTGTTTGTGATTTTCATGCCTGCAAAACTGTTATCAGTTTAATGTGATTGAGTTTGTGTGTTAATTTATTCTGACCCTTGTTTCAGTGGAGTCATTTGCAACTTGGTCTTAAAAGAGATTATGTGACGGTTAAAAACTAATTAAATTAGTTTCATGGAATGTAAGAAATTTAAACTTTTATTAAGTGATGGTTGTGTGCCACAAGTTGCAAATGACTTGGTGAAACAAAGGACTGAAGAAATGAACTAAGAAATCTCTATATTTTGAGTTGGTTAATTGATTTTACAAATACTGTATTGAGTTTTGCTTAATTTTTTTTGTGTTGGTTAGGGATCTTAAGAGTGTTTACTTGTTGCTATTAAATGTTAAGAGTGAAAATATTTGGCAAAATATTATGAATGAAATTATTTCAGAATTATTTTTTATATATCTTAATTCTATTCAGCAAGTACTTTTAGTGTCAAGTTGCAAAAATCTTTGTTAAAAAAATTCTTCAAATTGACTTCTTACTTCTTTTTCAGTTGAATTTTTAAAAATGTACAATTTTAGAATCATGTTTATATAAAATTTGATTCCAGAACATTGTTACATAATTTTACAAAATTATACAAAATTTAATTCATTTATCCAATTAATTTACACTGAATTTAATTTGAAAATTTGAATTTTGACATTGTCTCTACTTGTGGTTTTAAAAGTGTCTTGCATACGCACCAATTTATGCAATTCTGAAAAATTTTATAATTTCTTAACTACATAACCAACAATTTAATGCTACAGGTACGAGTACAAAAGAAGGTAAGCATACATGCAAACAAGGGTTGATGCAAAATTTTCCATTTTTGGTGTTAACATTTATCTAGGAACTAGCACTAAATTTTGGTTTGTTCAACCACCCACCGAAGTTCCGAGACAGTCAACCACGCACTGCAAACATTTTGTGGTTCAAGACCCTACGTCGGCATGGGAATCACAAGACCCAGCGGTGGTTGAGAGCACCACGGAGGTTCACACATGGCGCCGAGGTTGCGTCAACCACACAAATAGCTGGGCCATATTTTACTATTAAATTTGGTTGGGAGAACCGAATTTTAATGTGCGGCAAGCAATCCTTTTTTTC
>JAHLJT010008767.1:0-25553 GCA_031308135.1 Acheta domesticus
TGTGCGCTCCCACATACATTGGAAGGAGTTTACTACGCCACATGGCAATCTTCAAACGCAAGTGAGTAGAAACTACCAAACGGTTTAAAACAGAGTAACAAGGGTTTTTTTATTTATTACCTATGTATGTTATATTATCACACTTTGATGGATTGCTATTCACTGTGATTTTATTATGTTTTAATTCATAGAGATCTGCTTCAATCGAATTGAAGAAACAAACAATAACTACATTATACAGAACACTAAAGTAAACTAAAAGTAAAAAGTAAAAGTAGAACGAAAAAGTTCTAGTTTGGTTAAAATGAAGACTCTCTGTGTTATAGGTATTAAAGATAATGAAGTTTATCGTCATTATAATCATCATGACTACATACACTTTACAGATTATATCACAAAAATGAAAATATTAAACTGTGAACTATACAGAAGATGATCGATCAGAAAGAGGAAGAATACAAATATTATTTTCATGATAATGTTTTTAGCTTTATCGCTCTTACGTCATAAAGTTAAAAAGTAGTGTAATCGGCGTCGGAAACAGGGGTCATGGATGGGCGGGTGCGGCTCTTCTTGGCGCGATGGTTGGCAGGATTGTCTCCATTGCAGTATTGTTCACATGCTAAAGAAACCTTATTGATAGATGGTCAGAGGAGAGGCAGACATTGATTATGAAGGGAAAAAATTCTCTCGTGTTACCAGTACCCCACAAACTAGTCCGTTTAAAATCTTGACACTAATTACATTGGACGTTTGGGAACAATTCAGGGTAAATATTATTGCAAGTTAAACATTACCACATAATTAAATTAAATTATTCTTAGAGTTTTACGTTTACATCTGAACATCTTAATCAAGATCAATGATTTTCATTCTTGGAAAAACGTTCATATTGGATCTCAAAAATAAACTTCTCATTCAAATATGTCCCCCCTAACGCTATATCAAGTAACGAGAAGCAATAGCTGCACAAAACAGTTTACAAACATAATATCTCTTCCCTAAATGGTGATTGATAAATCAATAAACATTAATTTCTATCTTTAGAAACAGCATATACTACGTGGTTACTGCATTATTTCATCACAGGTGCGCCTTTGTAAAGGGAAGTGCTTAACGGTCTCATTTTACTTCCCGTTACATACCTGTATACGAGTAATGTGCGTATTATAGGGAAAGTTATGTAATGCTGCGGAAAATCGATTTCGAAATTTTAACGGAAAATAACGTTTGGGGTCCCTGATGCCGAATTTTTTTTCGGAACGTCCGTTCGTCCGTCTGGTCTGTCATCCGTCTGTCTCCAGAGAGTATAAGTCAGAGACGGGTGCAGTTACATGTTATTCGGGAAGCTCCTTATTTGGATTGGAGGGGAGAAATTCGAACCCCCCACTCTGACAGGAAAAGCACGATCTCAGAAAGTGGCAGCCTTGTGTGCCCCAGCTAGCAAATAAGCGGCAAAAGGCGGTCTACCAATTGAAATGAGGGCAGGATGAGCGGGACATTTGAAAATGAAATCACATTATTTAGCAATTTTCAATATGGCGGCCATAGTTTTATACCACTAGAATGTATTTAAGAAAATGAATGCGCTGGGAAATTCAGAAGCCAATAAATGTAATAGGATTTTGCATTCTAAGACAATGAAGGAAAACGTTTTTTTAGTAGAAGGAGATGCAAAATAAAAGGTAATTTCATATACACAATTATTTATTTCTAAATTATGTAAACATACAGCACTTAGAACATACAATTAAAAACACTTTCATTCAATTTTATACAAAACCCAATCCACATTACTATATATACCAAATCAACTCATTGCTGTAGACAAACATATGGATATTGAAAATTGCCAATATACATCTAGGGACCATTACTTTTCCAATATTGAACTCATTATCAAAACATGCCAGACATCCATGGTCATGAAATTTCAACGTAATCAAATATAACTTAAACAATAATTTCATTTGCATTATAATATCCACAAAACAATTTAGTCAATCAAGTCCTCTACTACATTATTACGTATATTAAGCTACACAATATGTACATTGTTGTGCTTAAAATTACTGACATTAAATAAGTTTACTATAATCGATATTATAATAAGTTACAAAAATTTACTATATTATTGAGATAAAATAAGTTAATGATGCACAAATTTAAAACAGGAACATGAATCTTAAATAAGTCTGTTATAGCTCTCGATTATGCTAAATGTTCTAAAAATTGATTAATTAAAATGTGTATATTCAAATATATGAAATTTCTGTTATTAGCAATAAGTGGATGTACACTGGCCAACGTGAAACTCATGTTACTCATAATAACACAGCTGTGTGAAACAATCAAATGTAACCAAATTAAAATTACTTTCAATACAATATTATATCATAAGCACATGAAAATTGAAATCTTAAAAAAATCTAAATATGTATGAAAATTGGATACAACTTCCCCACTAACAATGCATAGTTTTATATTAAGAGCCTTACATCATCATGAATACAACCAGAGAGAAAAATTACCCTCTTAGCGGTTAAAAATACAAGCTCCACAAATGAAACTTATCCTCCAAAATGCCATTTTTTTCAGATTCATATGCATTACAAATTTGTACATATTACATTCTTTTTCAACAACATTATGTAAAATAAAAAATCGAAATTTAACACCCTAACATCTCAACTACCATTGTACCCTCGGTTGCACAAAATATGGGCGATGTCCTGAGCCGAACTTTACCTCCGTTTGCATACCCCTCCCCCGCCCCTACGGGATGAGCTGACCAATCCGCTTTAGCTTTATTTCAGAGGGGCGGGACTATTCATCGTGAACATTACAAAATGGCGGCAATAGCGAGTTATATTATGGTAAAATATTTGAAAGTAAATATTAAGCAACGAACAGTTTTACATAAGTTATAGTATATACATAATTACATAAATAAAGGTATGCAATTCCTAGTAAAACACACATTTCAAAACCAATTTTAATACGCTTTTTTCGCAAAAAATAACACTCGACAATGAGTAATAGGTTCCATATCTACATTTCATCGTTTATTATAGTAATATTTAATATACAATGTAAATAATTTGTCACAGTAACCTGCCTAATCTAGTTATTTTATAAGAAAACATAAATAACTTTAAAAAATACGTTTTAAGAGTCAGTTGCAAAAACACGTCTCCGAGATAGCAGCTTTCAGTGTGAATTACTTCTTCGTTCGTTTTTCAGAAGACCAAATGCAAAAATTTGTGTTGTTGCGGAACATGACTATTTTTATGAAAAATAATTTGATATGTAAAATAATAAACAAAATAAGAGTATTTAAAGTTCATTTAGTCACAATGTAAGTTTTTAACTGCAGACATTATTAGGAAGTGCAGTTCTAAGCAAACGAATGAGGTCTGATCTTTTATTTTGGGGATCAGAATTATTTCACGTCAAATAACGTAAGAGTGATTGCATTTTACATGGTGTTCTTTAGCGAGAACATTACATAATATATGTGATACCTCATCTTTGAGTAATTTTACGTGAGGATAAGGAACGAGATACATGATTCTTATAAAATATTTTTAAATCTGAATGTTTGCAAAGCAAGAAACTCCAACTTTAGTCTATTGCGTAATCACTTGGGGTATACACACATCAATATAATGTGTAATTTACACGTAATTTATGATTTATTTCCAATCCAAAGCAATGGAATTAAAGTAAAACAATTTGTATTTTCACATTATGATATTTTTATTTTCGGAAGACGAGCAATGCACACAATGTTTTAACATGACATTGGAATGAAATCGTGTTACACCCACTTCTTCTAGATGAGCAAACCTACGCAAACACTGTTTTCCCTTATCCATTAGGATCACTAAAGAACCACGTAGGAAATAAAACATTTCAAAATTGTAATTGTCAGTATTGTTTCTAAATTTTGTAAAACTTCGGAAATTTATATCACTATAATCTATGGAAAACAATAAGGGATCCTCTCTGTAAAATATCGTTGCAAAATTGTATTTTGCTCTTTTTTATACATTTTTACATTTTTTACAT
Organism: Acheta domesticus; assembly: GCA_031308135.1. NCBI lineage: Eukaryota > Metazoa > Arthropoda > Insecta > Orthoptera > Gryllidae > Acheta > Acheta domesticus. The sequence goes on from JAHLJT010008767.1 coordinate 4,072, forward strand.
TATATCCAATAACGGAATTGGCATTTTTGTATGTTGTCCACTAACGCATTTTCAGTGATATTGCATTGCATATTGATAATTTTTTATTTTCGAATTTTTAATAAATATTGTAAACAATATAAACAATCGCATTTTTAAACTATTTTGAGTGGGGAAAATTTTAATCAAGTTTAATTTATTTATAAAGTAATTAAGTAAAGTACTCTAAAATGAATTAAAGTTGATTCTTTAAATTATAATGAAAAAATGTCTTATTGTTGAAACGGGATGCTACTATATACAATGCAACGCGTTAAAGTGAACTCCCTATTGATTGATAGCTTATGTTCGTATGTAGTGTATTCACGCAGAGACAATTTTGCAAAGAAATCTAAACAACACAATGGCCTCAAATTCATTATTCATTTATGTTTGGTCGCACTCTTCGGTGACATTTAATACCAAGTAGACGTTGAAGGCCTGGAAGAAGGAAAAATGTGTGTTATCGCTGTTGGCTTTGCGACCAAATCTTCAGGGTTACCATTGCGTTTCTCTTAAGACTGCGGGTTCCCGAAATGATACTAATTATTTCAACATTAACTTGAGAAAACATTTTGCATATCAAGAGATAGAAATAATGAATTGACTGGAGTTTTCACTGTCTTTTGAATACTGCATCAATAGTCCCACTGACAATTGTAATAAGATTTTCCGTCATTCGTCGATAAAATGCCTCCTAGAGAATTATGTGATCCCGGCTAATGCGAAAGATAGATTATTTACAAATGTTATTTGTAGGTCGAAAATATGTTTTAAAGGGCGCAACTGACAACTATCCATTGGCGCAACTTACAAACATTACAACCTTTTTGTAAAAGGTACCCCCGGTAATAATGGTAAAACTTTTCCCTAAACTAAATGACATAGGAGTACTACACTATAATTCTAACATAAAAAAAATTTTTGAAAGGTTTCTTAGTCCCCGTCCCACCACCCACACCCCTCTACAGCCAAAATCGTGTTTTTGAATTTTAATTTTTTCGTCAATTAGTAAATATTTTTCGATATTTTCTAAGGCCCAATTCAAATACAAAAAATATTTTCTTAAAAAGGAAAAAATAATTTTTATTGTGTCTTAGAACCCTGGAACAGGCTCCAGAAAATCTCAAAAGTTCCTCTTAAAAAGCAAATTGTTGTGATTTTTTTCAGATTTTCCAACTGCTGGGCTGCAATCAAAATAATAAAAACCTTCCCCCCCATCAAATCACCTTCACTATAAATATACTTTGAAAATGACTGAAACAGAATCTGTGCATTTATTTTAGTGTTTATTATAGATTTGTATACATTGTGGTAGCACACAGTAATATTCTGACCTTGAATGTAAATACAAATTATCATTTTTTTAAAGCTTTCTAGTTCTATGCATAAGTATGTCACAAGCTAAGGAAAGAAAACGGTTTTGGCAGTTTGAAAGAAACCATCGACACAGAACCCTGTAAGTGTGAGTGCTGGTGGATAGAGAATTACACCTCATCCTACAACGAACAGATTTTTTAAGTTGCAGATTATGACGTACAAAACAAAGATTATTGCAACACGCATTGTATTCGGGAATATCTTGAAAGCGATGTTTCTTACGCCTTTTAAACCAGATTTGCGTGTCTTACGAGGACACGGCTTTTTTTGAGGACAAGTAAATTCTTACAGATGACATGTTTTCGGGACGGGTAGATGACAAAAGGGGAAATGATGGACAGTTTGGGTGAAGATAAATGATAGATGAAGAACATATGGAAATGAAGGAAGACAGATTGGACCGTTTTATGTTCCTAAGCAGTATTCTACAAAATACGACTTTTATGATAATTCTTTTTTACAATTTTGCATCTTCAGTTTTTTGGGGTGCTCCCTCTCATAGCATGAGTTGACAGGAAAAAAGAATAATAAATTGGTTTTTCGGTATCAAGCACCCACAAAATAGGGATTCTGGCAGCACCACGTGTTAGGAGATTTTTTTTCGTAATTTAGCAATTGGATTTATCCATTGTTTTGTTACTAGGGCCCTGTAATAAGAGTTTTGCTGTCGAAAATCCGCCGTTTTGCGCTCAGCATTACATAACTCTCTCCTATAGTACGTACGTATAGTATACGGGAAAGTAAAAATTGAACTATTTTCTTTATTACGAAATGCAACTTTATATGTTCTTCAATTATCTAAAAGAAATGTGCATTGTTCTAAAGAATCTTGACCATTACGTAGTGCAATATTATTCCAAATTGAAAAGATGTGATGAATGAATAAATTGATTTTATATCATATGGTGTTTATTATTAGGGTTTAAAGGCACTTCAACATCGAAGGTCATTGGAGTCAGTGTCAATTTGTATTTAGAACATACAGTAGATCCACTAAGACAGTGCTCATTAATACAATTTTATTAATTAAAAGACGAAAAACGTAGTAAAGTCTGACGAATTGTAAAATGAAAAAAACTGAGAAAGACCGTGGTACTCGAACAATAGAAAACCAATGTATAAAAGGCATGTTATAATCATCCTCTCCTCTCAGACTAGGACAATGACCTTTGTACACATGGTACCACATAAAAAATAAAATTAAAGCATTCTGACTTCTAAACCGATGATTTTTTAAAAAAAATGTTGTTGTACTAGCAAGTTGGTCGAAGCATGTGAAACCAGTACTTCTGGGGGTATGTTTTATTATTCTCACACGGCATAAGCTTTCTTAAAACGAATTATTTTTTAAATTACAAATTTATTCAGATACACTAAAACCGTTATTACAAACACTGTAGTAAATTTCTCAATTTTATTAATATATCTGGCATTTTTCAACATTACAAATATTAAATTGTTTCAGATTCTCATGCGCTCTTGACTCTTCTTGGTATAACTATTCGACAAATGAAGTGATAAAAAATCGAGTAAATGTTTTCCAAATTTCGAATGGAGTTTCTTGTAGGAAAAGTATAACAATTTTCCGTGAACGCATTAACGAACTTTTCTCAAAAACTGATCAATTTTACTTTCCCTCTACGGAGTAGAGAGAAAGTTATATAATGCTGCGTGAAAAAAGTGATTTTTCGGCAAGAAAGCTCGTATTACAGGGTCCTGGTAACGAAAAAAGTGGATAAATCCAGTTGCTAGTTCAGAAACAAATCCTCTAATTCGTAGTGTAGTCAGAATACATGTTTTATGGGACCTTGTTAGCGAAAATTCGAATAACGGCTTATGTCGCAGCATATTGAATTTTAAACCGAAATTTCAATTTTTGGGGGTTACTTTACATGAAAACTCTTGGACATTTTCGAAATTTAAAAAATGGCTCCATCATTTTTTATTAAAGTTTGCAGTTGGATAGTGTGAAATCGCTTACGAAAATGGTGCAAGTCTCATGTTCGTTGATTACTCTGATTTTTCGAAAATTGCGAATGTTCAAAAATGTTTCCGTAGTCTTCGTACAATTAAAATATTGAAGGTAGAGGTTTTTTCCTGAATAAAACCTGTTCTTTAAAACAGATTTTGAAAAAAAGTCATGTGCAATTTTTCGGAAATATGAGTATTTTCCGCGTAATTTTGCATGAAAATAAAGGGGAGAAAGTACATGCTGTTTTAGTGCCATTAAGTTTATTTTAAACTGCTTTACTTCTAGACATTAAGCTCTTCTAGAATATTTGTAAGTCCATTTCCAGTTTTATTATAACAATGTGGTTCTGAAGTGCGCATATGAGAAAGTAAAAATCGTGTACTACTTTCATTCTATAGAGAAACGTTCGCGTTGTATTAAAACATAATTCATTGTAAAAGGATCGACCTCTGGAAACGAAGAAATATATCGAGACGATTGTATTTAACTACTTGGCTAAGAGGTGGATAAAACAGGCACCGCAATAGCCGAATGGTTAACGTCATGGGAACTCTCTTGGTTTGGTGATGTGAGTTCGAATACAGGGGGTGATTTTTTTTTCTTTCGTTATGATGTGATTCCAGTAGCAATTGGTCCGATATTTTGTAATTAATAATAATTTTTGAAGTGTCTTAGGGGCCCTAAAAAGGGCCGGGTTTGTCGCCTCCATCAATACGACGACCAGAAGCCTCCGTTCTCTACTACCCGACTGAGGCGCCGGGGTAGAGAGCGGACGAGACGAGCAGCGTACCCTTCACTACTCGCTACCTCGTCCCAGGCGTCGGAAACGAGTTCCCATAGCTGGTCAGAATTAGTTGGCTGTGAGCTGGGCCAATTATCGGACATAGTCCTCTTCGTCTCCGCCCACACGTTCTCAATCGGGTTCAAGTCGGCACCGCAAGGAGGCCAATCGAGAAGCTCGACTTGGTCCTGTCTCGCGAACCATTCTTGAACCGATTGGGACTTGTGCACAGGAGACTGGTCCTGCTGGAAATGAATGATTCCGTCGGGATAAAGCACCCGCACGGAAGGGACCATGATATTCTCCAAAATCTGCACATACTGCCCACCGGTCAGACCCCGTCCATTTGGACCTTGGTCGATTCTGTGCAGCATCCCTATCCCGCGTGCGCTCATCCAACCCCAACACGCAACGGATACGCGACCAGAACGCCACGCCTCGGCCACATATTCCGCATTGTGTCGGGTGCCGGGTGGCCGAAAGACGCGTATCGGACCATCATTTGCTGATGAAAATATACATTCGTCAGAGAAAATAACATCTCCCCAATCGCGATGTATATTTTCTTCAGCAAAAGCTAGTCGATACACCATTTGCTCATCTGTGAGCTTCTGTTTCTGAGCAGCACGACGGGATCTTAAGCCTGCATCTCTCAGGCGCCTTAAAACAGTGTGAGTACTGCCAGGAAAATTAACACTCCGCCTCAACTGGACAGAGTTCATGAATGGCCTCGCTCGCGCTTCAGCAACCAAACGGTCATCTTCAGCCTCGGTCGAAACCCGCCACGAACCCGTTCCAGGGCGACGTGTGACCTCTCCTGACTCCCTCCACTGTCTAATCCAACGCGATGCGGTACTAGGGGAAACACCGTATTCTCGGCCTGCTCCTGCAGCACTATAATTGCCAGCTTCAACAAGAGCGACAACTCGCTCCCGAATTGACCGTCCATGATGAGGCATGGCTCTAGAATGAATAGTTGTACTGTCGAACATCACAGGCTCTATGACGTCAACTAGTGACACGTCACGCACCGTGATTGGTTGTACCTTTTTCCGCGTATTTCTTCCAAAGTACACATAAAAGTGTAATTCTCTTATAAAAGTACCTGTATGAAATGTTTGCTCAAGTGGGCCCCGCGAAGGGTTTATAGGGTGTAATGGCTAGCAGGCCGGCGTTCTGTGCTGACTATCTATGGTTCGAATCTACAGAATCGTTCGAATCTATAGGGCCATTTTTTTGAAAAATTAAAACAAGTCAGCTTGCATTTGGTAGCTACATTTTGAGTTCAGAGCATTTTTTTTCGTCGTCTTCCTGCAATTGCAATATTGAAGATAGAGATCGTTTCCTTAATGAAATCTGTTAATGAAAGATCTTGGAATACAGGCACGTATAAGTATTCGAAAACATGAGTAGTTTTCGCGTAATTTTGCGTGATATATAGGCAATTTTCAACTTTTTCAACAATTTTTTTTCTAATAAACGACTACTTTTTTATTAGGTTTTCTCCTTCTACGTATCAAAGGACGGTAAAAAACGGTTCTGGTCTTATTTTAGGCGACCTCTACATATTTTCGCAAATTGCAAAAAGTAAACTTTTCAAAAGTACAAAATTGAAAATAGAGATTTTTTCCTTGAACAAAATATGTTCTAAAAAGTCAGCTTTTAAAAAAGGCCATGAACATTTTTTTAAAAAACGAGTAATTTTCATGTAATTTCTGGTTGAAATTAGTTCCATTTTTAGAAGAATGTTTTCTGAAAAATCGCTCCAATTTTCTTCTTTAATTTTTTTCCCACGGATAAAACAAGTGACGCTTAAAAGGATAATGTAGGTCTCATTTTCGTTAATCTCTCTGAATTTTTGAAAATTAGAAAAGTTTGAAATAATGCCCAAAATATGTGTTGTTGTAGCATCACAAGTTCTATTCTGCTACGTGTTGGAAATAATGGGTTAAGATATTTCGACATAAGACGCATCGGCACTCGGTGGAACATAATTCATGATCAATTGCGTAGAGGTAAGATGCACGATAAGTTAGTAACTCAGAGATCCTGAGTTCGATTCTCGGTGCAATAGAAATATTTTACTGGTTGAAAACTTTTCCAGGTTCTTGTAGTGTATTGTAGTTCATGTAGCAATATTGTGGGGCAATGACATATCAGGGCAGAAAGTATATGCCGTTGTAGTTCGTTGTTTGTTGTAAATACTAGTTCTTTGCTTTTGCCTTATAAGCATGATAAGATTTTTGGGAAGCAATCAATCTACTATTTGCAGAAAATTATTGTTAGTATTATATCACTCAACAGAAAGATTGCAAGTTTTCAAGAATAACGAGTGCAAATTTGACCGGCAATTCCCTTAATTGTAATAACTAATTTTAAAAAACATGTCATTACTTGCTTAATACCACGCGTTTCTCGATTTCAGACTAGTATTATGCCGCCGGTAGCAAGTTCAGTCTTATCGCATAATGCGGAGATCACCTTGAAGATATGGGGGGCAAGATAAGCGCTTGGCAGAATAGAAGCAACTCCGCAAGCACTGACAAACTGGCACACGAATCGAAATATTTGTAACTATAATTAACTATAGAATAGTATAGCGCGGTTGATGACTCTGCTTTGTAAATCGAGAATGTGAGTTTGCTGTCACCTGCAGAAAATGTAGTATGTAATAAGAACAATAAATTTCAAGAAAAATGGTTCTTTAATGTCCCAGATCTGCGAAGAAAGGGGTCTGTGTGGTAGCGGCGAGGTTTAATGGCATAATAGATGGAGGAATGGACGTGAGTTCAAATCCTGCCAAATAGTTGTTGTTTTTTTTTACCTGATGCTCAGTACATATTAATCGCTGTCATCACGCGAGCTTTTCCAAAATTCCCTCCTCTTGCGAGGAGGAATAAAATTGGTTTTTGTAAATGTTTATATGAAGATATTTAGTTTTATGCTGGTATCTTGTGTTTCAAGCAATGTGACGAAATGAGTTTTGCAAGCGATACGGTAGCTAAAATATTAATAGTGTATCAATTGCAATATAATTATGATAATTGAGAAAGGAATATCTCATTTTTACATGTTTAACAAAGTTCCCTAGTAGCTATTACGAACTCGTTAAAAATACCATTTTGTGTTTGTGCCTTTGTGATAAATGCTAACAGAATGCATTCCCTTCTTGTTTATTACAATTGATAATTCAATTTCTTTTATGCTATTCTTAAAATATTTAACGTAAGTCTTCGGTGCGACATATCATAATGTATTCCGTGTAATCCAAGATATAATAAAGTAGAATTTGAAGAGGTTATGTGAAAAGAATCATCACTTTTAATTATTTTTAAATTAATTTTCCATTTTTAAATAAACTTAAAATTTTTTGATACAACGTATCTTTGCTGTGGGGTAGACGGAGACTAAATGGCCGGAAACTAAATGGCCAAGCCCAATTTTCACGAAGGAAATCAGGAATTTTAATTAAGTACGTTATATCCAATGATTAATTGACGTCTTTCAGGAGGTGATCCAATGCACAAATCACCTGTCCTTTAGTCGCAATATAGGAAAAACAAGGAGGTGCGAAATAGGGATCTCAAAATTTCCGGGGTGAACTTTACATTTTGAACTAATGATAAAATTTTAAAATAAGATAACAATGAGTTTGAAAAATAATGATAATATCATGTATTGTTCAAATATCACATGTCGTAATATTGTATTTTCCAGAACTTGAACTGCTTGAGAACGAATATGTTCAGAGAATATGGTTTCGATTACGTCTTAAACGTTACTCTCATAGAAAATGGAGAAATATTCAGAAAAAACCGCTGTTTCCATGGGAAACATACTTAAACATTGCTAATGAGATGCAGCCATCACGGGCACCTCAAGTGTGATGCCAAAGTCACGTGACACATTCCAGAGAATAACAGCAAATAGCGAGCAACTCTCGCGGCATCCTGGGTCTCACCACATGTCATAGGCTAGCCGATTGCGACGCCGCGCTGTTGCTGGGAAATATCTGGTTGAGGAAAACACCGCTAGCCGACAGGTAGTTCGGTTCCGGGTCTCACCATCCAGCGGTGAAAGATGAACCTCCCATGAAAAAACGCCCTACACTTACAGGACTAATTGCTTAAGCCTTTAACGTGCTCGTAAGCACTAATTAATCAATTTATATCAATGAATCACCGAAAAAATGTTTGTTTGACATAATTTTCCGAAAAAATAATTATGTTTTCGAAAAATTGAGCATAACCTTACTGAAAGACCAGTTTTTATTAACACATTTCATTACAAAAAAGTGTACCTTCATAATTATAGTTGTAGGAAGATGCCGAAAAAACTTTGAATTTTTTCAATCTTCGAAAAAGCAGAGTTTTTAACCAACATGAGACCATTCCCTTAAATGACCTTCAGACTATTAAACAACAAAATTTAGGCAAAATTGTTGGCGCAATTTTTTGCAAATTTTGAAAAAATCGCAACGGCTTCAAGGAAACTATGCTCCAAAATTGAAATATCGGTATCAAATTCAAGGGGCCGCGAGATCATTAAGATCAATCTGGGAGTATCTGTTTTGGAGAAAATCGGCTGAACGGTTTAGTCGCTAGCGTTGTTCACAAGCAGACAGACGACGGACAGACAGAAAGACAAACTAAACGTACGTATAGTATACGGGAAAGTAAAAAAATTTGCGGGCACAACTCGAACCTCCATACTTTCGAACTATACATCGTCGTTAAACGATCTCAGCTCCTAAGATACCTACTGGCCGCTCCCTAATCTGCTGCTCTTAATGTATCGAAAAGTTCTATAATCCGAAATAACTTTTTTCTGAAAATTCTCCATTTTCTATGAGAGTAACGTTTAAGACGTAATCGAAACCATATTCTCTGAACATATTCGTTCTCAAGCAGTTCAAGTTCTGGAAAATACAATATTACGACATGTGATATTTGAACAATACATGATATTATCATTATTTTTCAAACTCATTGTTATCTTATTTTAAAATTTTATCATTAGTTCAAAATGTAAAGTTCACCCCGGAAATTTTGAGATCCCTATTTCGCACCTCCTTGTTTTTTGCTTATTAACTGTGTAATATTCAATTTTTAATAACTTATGATCGCCAGAACGTAATTTGTTGAACTAAGGATTAGGGGCCCCGAAATCTCTGAGTGCCTCGGGTACTTTCAAACCCAAAGACGGCCCTGGGTCTTTTATATTAGTTTCTTCAAACGTTAGTAGTTTTCCCATAAATATTCTTCGAACCCGAATCTCTTCAATTCACAAGTTAGAGATTTATTTCTTAATGCAATCTGTTCTTCAAAATTGAATTTTGAAATAAATTTAATTTACAAGTTTATTTTAAAAACACGAATAGCGTTTGCAATTTATCGAGAGAATATTCTGGTGTCGCCAACATCCTAATGTGCAAAATAGTGTAGTGTCTTCAGGAAGAGTCTTGTAGCCCAGTTAGTACGGTGTTTGCTCCGAGAGCCAGAGGGCTCGAGTTCAAGTCTTGGCCAAGTAATAGCCTTTTTTTATGAAACGTTTCCACGTGTGGAGCACAATACTTCAAAATTAATTATTAACGTGAGATTCTTATTAAAATTTTTTCGATTTCAAAATTTTAAGTTATATATTTTTTTTCGAATCTCTCGGTCGTTGTTTGATTAAGAGTTTTAAGACAACGATGAAGTGTTAATAGTGTAAAATTTGTAATATATTATGTAACCATCACCAATAAAACGAAAACTAAGAGCTTTTTTATTTGAATGTGTGCAGGTTTATTAACTGCGTGATGATAGGTGTTTTTTCTTCAAGTCGAACTTGCTGCAAATGAATTCATTTCTCAATTCTTTCCTGAATATCGGATACAGTCGAAACTCGTCTGCTACATTTCTTCAACCTTATCACGCCTGCCAATCTCACCTTGGACAGAGGCGAAAGGCGATAAGGCCTGAGTGCAACTGTAGGAATGAAGCACTGCTGGCAATTACCATTACGCTGAACCGAAACACGTATAACTAGAATTACCTATTTCATAGGATTGCGTTGATTGCTCTGCATTCTTATTGTTTCCCAGAGGTAGTTTATTAAATATTTTTAGATACAGAAATAGGGAAAAGCAATGAATATGAAGACACATATTTGTATGATTCTTAACTGCATTAGTTCGCGGAAACGCGTAGATCTGTGTTAGTAGCGCAATAGCTTAGGCTCGAGACTGGAGAATGGGGGATTGCGTGTTCAAATCCGGCAAAACCTAGCAGTTTTTTACGTGACGAAAAATGAAAATAAATTCCAAATAACCATGTCGAGAATATTGTAAACATTCTCTTCTTTTGCGAGAAGAAACAGTTTTATCACATCACTACGTATTTTTTACGGAAGTTCGTTAACTGTTCGTTCACAAGATTAATCACTTACCCACATTTTTTTCATAGGCCTCTTTTGGTTTTATACCATTACGTTCGTTTTCTTTCCGAACACATATTACTTTGTTATTTCTTTGTGACTCTCTGCGTCTAAGAATTTTGTCAAGTTCTTTGGATGAAATATCATCTTTCCTTGAATCTTAAATTTTTGTATTAATAATACTATATAAAGAAAAATAAAAACAAAATATTTTCCAACGATATGCTTGGAACTCACTTATTTACAACTCGCTCTTACGGGATACGACGTCAGTCGTTCGTCTACCAACGTGCTTCTACAAAATTAGCATTTTGAAGAAGACTAACTCGGCCAAAAACACCAACAGATAAATAATGACTGGGCAATGTGTCCAAACGACAGGAAGGTACTACACATTTATTTTACTGTTTATTATGGAAAACGTTTCTCCTCCTATTGCAACTCCTATTTGAGAAAACAAGTTTATGGAATACGTGGGTGTGCCAACAATATTTCTTAATCGGAAGTATTCGATAAATGAGCATTACCTTAACAAAAGGACCATGAACCGTATGTGATCTTTCCTTTTTCTTTCTTGCCACACACACACACACACACACACACGAACTTACATGCACAACTGTACCACACATGACGAAAGACCAGTCGGAGGCTTAGATCTTGTCACGACTGGGGGTGTTGCTATGGTAGGGGAGATACGTGTATACGGAATCTCTGCATGTCGAAGTGTAGGTAGGCGTTGGATCTTCGGCTGCGCAAGAGGCAGAACACCGCCACCTCTCGTGGATATATCATGGACCTCACTTATGGCACTAATTAATATTTTAGTTAACGCTCCTTAAAACATTAATCAATCATTCAATTAATTGCAATTTGCTGTATTCGTTCACAGAAATTGAAAAATTGTCATTTCTCTTAATTTGTCGCTACTGCTAACGCAGTGTGGAGAAAGTATCATAATCCGGCGGGGAAAAATGGACTTGTTGACAGAAAAACTTTTAATTGCCGTACCCTGGTAATGAAGAAGAGGATAAATCCAGAGCGTTGCTAAATCTAGAAAAAAATTATCTAACACATGTTGCCAGAATCCATGTTTTGTGAATACTTGATACCCAAATATTGATTGACGTCAAAACGCCTGTCTGCCCGTCTGTACACAACGCTTGTACCTAAACTGATCAGCTGACTTTCTCCAAAATTGATATTTCCCATTCTAGCTGGATGTTCTGGCGGTCCCTTGAATTTGTAACCAATATTTCAATTTTGGTATGTACTGTATATGGAATCTGCAGCCTAACATCTGGAACATTTTAAAAGTTTTCAAAAAATGGCAACAAATTGTTGATTAAATTTTGACTTCGGGTAGCGTAAAGATCGCTTAAGAGAATGATGCAGATCACATTTTCGATAAAATTCTTGATTTTTCAAAAATTGGAGAAAATCAATTTTTTCATTGTCTTGCTACAAGTATAATTAGGAACATAAGTGATTTTCTTAGTGAAATCTGTTAAACAGATCTTAAAAGAAAGTCATGTTTAGTTTTTTGAAAATATTAATATTTTTTGAGTAATTTTGCATTTAACGGGCAATATAAATTTTAAATATTTGCTTTCTCAGAAATTGCGCGAAACGTTTTTTTATTCTTATTTTTATGTACGAAAGAAATGAAAACCATAAGTGATAAAAACTTCTTAAAGTAAAGAAGTGTGTTTGTTAGTTCTAAGTTAAATGTATTACCTTCCTTCAATATATTATTTCTTTTTATAAGGATATTATTTACATCATACAATAACCACGGCCGACAACAATGAGATGATTTACGAGAATTATGAAATCATTATGATGAACAGATTTCATTTTAAAAAATCTTTATAATTGCAGTGGCATAGAGACGAAAAAAATTGAATTTCTTCAATTTTTTTATCAGGCATTTCAACGAAAATTCGACATGCATCATTTTCTTAAACGACTTTACTCTAGCCAAAGTCAAAACTTAATACAAAATTTCGTGCCATTTTTTGAAATTTTAAAAAATGTCTAATGAGCTTCATATAAAATACCCACCAAAATGTCTTCAATATTGAAGCTTGAGATTTATATTCTAATCCACTCCTTTCTACAATATTAGATTTTAAAATAAATTTAATTCACAATTAAGTTTCAATTTCGAGTAGTTTCTGAATTTTTTCAAGACAATTTTCTATTGTCAACGACATCCTAATATGCAAAATACTGCATTAGTGAAATCTTGAAGAGCCGTCTCCTAGCCGAAGTGGTAGAGCGTTTGCTTGTGGTAGAGCCAGAGGGCTCTAGTTCAAGTTCTGACTGGGTACGTTTTTTTTTCATTCCCTGAAAATGTTTGTACGCATGGAGCACAAAAATGCAAACTAGCTGTAGAAGCGAGATTTTTATGAAAACTTTTCGATTTTAATAATTTATGGTATAATTTTCTACAGTCTCCCGTTCGTCGTCTCGTTAAGAGTTTTAAGAGGAGGATGAAGTGCTATTAGGGGGAAAATGTAATGTATTACTTGTCCATTACCAATAATACGATAAAATAAGAGATATTTTTATTAGATTATAAGGGGTAACAGTTGGAGAATAAATTGAGTGACTGTAGGTGTTTTTTTTTCTTGAAGTCGATACATATTACATAGATTTCTAGTTATTTCTTGCTGCAAGAGAATTCTGAAGTTCTGAGTGTCGAAACTCGTCAGGGAGTTTTAGTTCTTATCACCTCTCCTCATCTCACCTTGCCCGCAGGGCAGGTAAAGATAACGCCTCAGCTCAGCAAGTCTGAGAGCCAAGCGACTGCCAGCGAGAATTAAAATATAACGCTGAACTGAAATATTTATAAGTAGACTGTATTATTCTGTAGAGTCACGTAAATTGAACTGCATTCTTATTGTCACATAGGAGTAATTTATTTAATATTTTAAATTGCACAAATGCAAAAGTTCAATAAATTTTCAGATACAATTCGTGCTATAAATAAACCCGTTAAATAAAAGAATTCGTCTTAGGCTAACGGCTTAGACGAGAGGCTTGTGAACGGAGGAACGCACGATCGAATGTGGCACAACATCGCCAATTTTTTTTGTTGCTGAGAAATCAAAAACATTCCAAATAACAACGTCGATAATCTTCTAAACATTCCCTTCTTTTGCGAGAAGAAACCATTTTATAATACTTGCAACACAAAACTTGGAAAGATTTTGTATGAACGTTAATCAACTACTCGTTCACAAGATCATTCACTTCCCCTTTTTTCACTTTCATAGGCCTTTTTTGGGGATTATACCACTACGATCGTTTACTTTCCGAACCTAATATTACTTCCTTTGTGTTAGCACATTTTTGCTCGGCGCGGACAAGTTCCTGCGACTTCCGCCCACCTGGGCACTCTTTGGAGTGCTTCCCGCTAAATTATGGGAGTTTCCATGCTAGACCAGGGTGTCATGGGGCGCCAATTCCAACATTCGCGCGTCCCACTTAAAAAAAAAAAAAAAAAAAAAAAAAAAAAAAAAAAAAAAAAAAAAAATCATCAATCATGAGATGGAATGAAGACATTAATTAAATCATTGTTTCCCCCGCCTTGATGCATGTGACAGCTCTTCCGCCGCCCTGCCAGGTTGCAATCAGCTACCCTCGCCGCCGACACCGGTGACGTCACTACATCACCGCCGCCACCACACCATCGCGCCGTCGCGCCCTCTTATCTCTCCCCCTGCCTACGTCCGCCCCCCCCCCGCCGCCAGCTAGCCCGGCTGCCCGCCCCTCTGAGCCCTGCCCGGGGTCGAACCCGGGGCACCGCCCAGAGCATGTGCGGCCAGCGGGCGACACAGCTGGTGGAGTGTGGGCCAAGCGGATGGAGCTATGGTGGAACGGGAGCATGAAGCATCCACGGCGGTGAAGGGCATTTTTCACGATTTCGCTTGAGACCCTCTACTGGACAGCGGTGTGATTTGTAGGAGCGGTGGTGCTGTGACAGTGGTGTGGTTCGACAACCCGGCCATGTGTGCCTCGTAACCTTTCAATGTTACATTCATTTGGTTTTTTGTTTGCTGTGTTAGTCAGGTAGCATCGCTTGGTCAGTGTGAGCCTTTAATTTTTGTGTTTCGCAACACTGCAAGAGTTTTGGAAATTGTTAAAGTTTTGTGAATTATTATTAAAGTTTTTTGTATTCTTGACATTTTATGTGCCTTGAAACCCGGAACGAATACTTCGTTCGTTCGTTGGTAACACTGACTACGCGAGGGTTTTGTTCACGCCATGCCGCGTCGTGATGCGCACACGGAACGCGTGCCTTTGTGATAAAAAAAACAAATTACAGTAGAATCATTAGCAGTGCTGTGTAACATTTACTTGTGTTATGTGCGCTTTGGCTTTGCGGTTTGTATGGTGCAAATTAAAAGCATGTTTCTTGGTTACGCCTTTCCAATTCCTGGAAAACTTATCAGCTTTCCTACCTCATATTTCACGTTCCTGATCTAGGGTCTCACGTTTTGTAGGGTTAAATGTATTTTGACGATAGTTACATAGCTCATTTTGCTTATGAAAGTGGTGTTGACTTCAATTAACAAATACATGTCGGTCCTTAATTTTTAGATGGTTTTTCGCGTATGAACCTTCATACCCTTTAAATGCTATCGTGAATCATTTCAGTTCTTTTCATTAGTAAGCAAGCTTATTTAACCATGTCTCAGTCAAAGGTGCGGGCTAAGGAGCCAGGTGCAGTTGAATAGATTATCACAAAGGTGGAGTTCCGCTATTGGGAAATTTCACGAAATTGAAAGTAATTTGAAAGCTTTGCAACCAGCAACAGTAGCCAGTCTCGCGTGCTTGCGTGATAGGTTTGCGAGGTGTGGAAAGATATCGAAGCTCTTAAATGGATGCGATCAGCTCCACAGAGTTCTTTAGCACGATTCATGAACAAAATTTTTCGCAATGTGAAATGCTTCTTGGCTGTAAAACAGCTATTGAATGAAAAAATACGAGCCCTTTGAAAGCCTCTTACTGTTGCTCGCGTGTCATCATGCCTTCCTCGCTACGAGCATTAAAATTCCAAAATTTGATGGAAGTATAGAAATTGGCAACGTTTTCGTGATTTGTTTACTCAATTAAGTCTTAATCGGTACAGATACCGGACTCGCAGATAGTTGGTTGCATTTAATGAGTAGTCTCGAGGCCGAACCTCTGAAGTTGATTTCTGTCTCACATATCAGACAGATCCTTTCAACAGCCTGGCTTTATTAAGAGACGTTATGACGATAAATCGAAATTTTTAGAATACACATTCTGCTCTCTTCTCCTTTCCTTCCCTCAAAATTGGTGAGCCTCCCTCCTTAAGAGAATTGCACAAGTAGGTAACTCTCACTGGCTATCTATGTCAGCAGTTCCCACTACAGTCCCTATGGCTGAAATAATAGTAAAATTTTTTAGTGCTCAGTAAATTGGATAACAAAACACGGGAAGCATTTTTTCCTTGCTAAAGCAAAATGATATTGTTCCATTGCAAAATGTTTTAGATTTCTTTCCACTCCGGGCAAAGCCTATACTTGCCCTCTTGCTAATCCTGATGTGAATTCTGTTTCAGTTTAGTAAAGTCTAAGCGCCCTACAACAATCTTCACCTGCCAAACAGGTGTTTCAGCTGGAAGAGGGGTCATCAGCTCGAGCTGCATTGCCTGCAGTTCTGGAGAGCACCCACTTTTCGCCTGCCCTCGTTTTCGTACCCTGGCTGTCCAGCAGAGAATGGGAATTTTGTCTCTCTCATCAACTCTGCTACAACTGTCTTGAAGGAAGGGTCTTCATCATTGCTCACAACGAAGTTGTAAAACTTGTGGTAGAACCAACACTCAATGCTTCATAAATTTTCTACACAAAATGTCCATAATTTGGCATCACCTCATTGTTCTAGTGATGTCTGTCCCTCAGGATGCAGTTGCAGTGTTATATTGTACTGATAATGTAATGTGATATAATATAATGTAATATACACAAATATATCAGTATATACGCCAATATACACATTGGAAACTCAATGTTACATGATTGACGATTAATGAAAGTGATTGTAGTACTCTGTTCAAATAAATAGGGTCTGTGAAGACTTCTTGTAGATAAAATTTCGAAATGTTTTACTATTCGTGGCGCAATATTCAGCTATATTTAGCTTATTAAACCCAAAAATATCTAAACAATCACTTTCAATTCAATCAAACTCTATAGTCTCATTGCCAATAATACTCACCAGACATTTTTTCAATAAATTATAAGGTGCTTGAATAAGTTATCGCTGTTCTTTGTGTGAAAAATAAAGCTTTATTTTTATAGTATGTGGTATACAATATACCACTCAAAGTATAGCCCATCACTAGCTACTACTTTTGCCCGATTTTCTGACAGCAGTAGAATTCCGCATCGCAAAAACGATGTCTTTTGGGACTATCCAAGAATCAACCCGTTTTTTGGTATCTTCATACGAATGGAAGCGCTGCTGCGCTAGACCATGTGCCATTGAACGGAATAGGTGATAATCTGAAGAAGCGATGTCTGGTGAATACAGCGGGTGGGGCAGGGCTTCCCATTTAAATGTTTTCAAGAGGGTTTTCATTGGTTTTGCACCTTGTAGCCGAGAGTTGTCGTGTAACGAAGTCACCTTGTGGTATTTCTGCTCGTAAAGTGGTCGTTTTTTTCTTTAGAGGTAAACCCACAACGTAACATGAATAAGTTACTCTTATCATTAACATTAAAAAGTTACATCGAGCATGGCAAAAAGAGTGACAGAATTCTTATTTCAAACTCACGAGGATCAAGAACTCCATAAAACCTGGTCGTCATGCGTGGCTCAAGGCGCGAGGAGGTAATTTTCATTCGCCTTCGGATCGGGCACTGCCACTTCTTACAAGGACATCTTATCGCGTTGTGACCCACTCCGCATTTGCAAGAAATGAACAGACATTACCGTATAGAATGCTCTCGTGCACTGCAAAAATTTAAGCGGTAATCGGAGAAGACATCGCGAGAGATGAGGGTGATTTTTAAATGCCTTCTATGAACTGATTTTCTATTGTTCATGAACATTCTCTTTATCAGTTATTTCATTTCATAATTAGTCAGAATTTACTATATTTTTACTCAATTTATAATAAATAAAATTATTTTACTGATTGACACGAGCTCCAATGACATGTTGAAGCGCCTTTACAACCTAATCATAATCATCATATGATTTAAAATCAATCTAATATTTGTCACATCTTTTCTGGCAATTTTACTAATAATGTTGCACTACGCAATGTTAAGGTGATTAAGCACAATGCACGTTTCGTTTATTCTAAGAAACTATGAGTTGAATTTTGTGTAAATAATAAAGAAAATATATCAATTGTTCGGATTTGGAGTCTTGCGAGTTCGGATTTGGAGTCTAACACTGATGTTGTAGGTGTCTATGAAAAATCAAATGAATTATGATGTTTGATGCACATTATTGTATTGGGATTCCTCTTCTAGACAGAAAATATTCCTCATGTGTATACCTTACAAAGGTAAAAATTATTTCACAAGACAATAGAACACAAGGACGGTGTGATTCGTGTGAATAAAACGGTGCCTTACTTGAATATCGATAACTGTGGTAAAGTGAGTTTCCTGGAGTTTCTTTGGATCGCGATGGAGCTCCTCCAATCGAACATAATACTCCAGACACTGTTATGGAGGTCACACTAAAACATAATATAAGTTGTGAAAATAGTACCTTTGAGAACACCTGTGTTCCATTTAAACATTTTAACTGGAAAATTGTAACGGCATTGAAATTTCTTAGCTACAAACTCAGTATCTTTCAAGTTATTCAAAGACGTTTTTGTTACTTTCTTAATAGCTTGTTTTAAGAAAATTACATCGAATCGTTACATTTGAATTTTTTCTTCTAATTAATTTATTCTTCTTTTAACAGGTGGTTATTCAAAATAGTTAATAAAATATTTAACTTGAGTGAAGATTTCACAAATAAAATAAACATTTGCTATTTATATTCGCATTTGCTATTTATGCATAAAGAATTCGATAAAAATGTCATTGCTCCTTCCCGTGACCGCGCGTGGGGCGCGTGTGTCGTCAGCGTCCACAGGGCCAGCGTCCAGGTGAATTGGGTCGGGGGGGGGGCTCGCGCCCACGCCTCAGCAATCCGTTTCGCCTGAATATCCACTCCTCTTATTGCTCTTACTCCCTCTCTCCCCTCCCCTTATTTTACTGCCTCCCTCCCCGATAGCGAAGCAGCGACGCCGACGTCAATCACCTCAAAAATTGCTCCGCCCCTTTGAGATAACGAGGAGGAAAATCTTCAAGGGGAGGAAGGGGGAAGTGTCTGAATCTTGCCACAAAAGCCAATGATAAGAGCCGCTTTGCCTAAGCTCCGGGATTGGTCAAGTGCCCAGGCGTGGTTGTCCAAGCTGTGGAAAGGCCACATTTGGCCGCACTGGACACGGTGCATATTCTGTGATATGAGGTGTACATGAAATCATTGTTATAGAACCATATAAAGCATTTCATGTCACTTACTTTTCAGGATCGTTCGGGAAAATAACCATGTGGGGCGGTGCAGTCTTTCGTCTTGCTGTTTCGGCAATTGGGCGTAAATTTTGGCATTACTGACAAGAAGAAAACACAACACCCTTTTCTGCACGCAAAACACATTGAATTGTAACGCAAAACACACGAAACACACAAAAACACCGACCGGGACACCGTTATAACTGGCGGGTAACTTGTCAAACACTTTACAAATACAGCCGTGAACAATTGCCACCATAGAGGAGAGATATACTAGAGTGCGCACCGAGCTGCGCAGAAGGCCGGCCGGGTATCAACATCTCTCGCGCCAGTGTCACGTGACTTTGGGACAGCTAGGTGGCATCTACAAGAACACCCGTCTCACATTAAATGATTTATTTTTATACGTGCTTAAGATGTTTCATTCCAACGTTATTTTCTTATTTATTTATCAACCCTAAAAATGTTGCTTATAGCAGAAAAGTGAATTTAAGTTTTTCTGCTCTATTTGCTCAAGTACATGAAAATTCCGATTTTTGTCCAACTTGACACGTTCAACCGCATACTCCAGTAAACCTGTTTTACAAGTACAATTACATAGGACTATAAATAAAAAATATTTGTAAAATAAATTAACTCCATGGGATACATTAATCCAAATTTCTATTACTTAATGTTAGACATTCTACTATTGAAGATTCACATCAGTGTCATTTATAATAGCAAGTTATCAAAATGTTATTTCAAGGATTTATAGAGGGAAAAAAGGCTTCTATCTTTGATTTATATTTTGATTTATTTAGTCAAAAACGGTAAAATCTGTATGTGATATATGGGGAAAAGTTCCACCTGCACTCATTTTCTTTAGCTTCAAAAGCTCTTCCCAATATTTTAACTATAACATTAGACATTTTCCTTCCCGAGTTATATAAAACCTTTTGCATCGATAAACAAACTGCATGTTTTATTTTTTTCTTTGTATTACTAACAATAGTAACATGCCACTGGCTTTACTCCTACCACTACTAGCAAGTAGCTCAAGAAAACGTGGGCGTAGTGAAGCTACTTTTATATCCAAAAGCAAACAAGGGGACATCTCAGCATTTGCTCAATGGATTGGGAAAACTGGAAAAATGGATCGACATGGGTCTTTGACCTGGAAGCTGAAGTGCATATTTTCAAGAATTTACTAATAAAAATCAACTACAATCATACAAATTACTAACACTAACATACTATAAACACAACTTACACCAGTAAATACACATAGGATTAATGCCCTCTAAATAAAATCATTTTGTTGTTAACTGATCCATACTATTTTTTTGGTAAATTTGGATGTGCTCTCTTCCTACATGTTTTAATCTTATGTCAATATATTTAAACAATATTGCCTTTATTAAATACATCCTGTGATTCATTATGGCCTCTTGACCAATAATATGATATTTAAATTACTAAAAACAGAACTATTCACAAATTCTCTCAGACATCTATTTACAATTGTACTACATGCTGCCTTTTTAAAAATGTCACCTCTCCCCTGAAGTATTCTTACTTCTACCTCTGCTCTTTTGCAGATTTTTATAACATCTGCAGAAGGGTATTTCAGTCCATAATCATCTTTCCTCTGAATGAAGGAATATGATCCTTCATCAGTATCAGTCCGGCAAAGAACTAGCTTACAGTCCACATAAGCAAGAGACTTTTGCAACTTTGTAACTAAAAATCCTCCAATATAAGTTACAATGTCCACAACATAGGGAGACAATCTAGTTTCAAGATTGTGTACTGATGGCAAGTACATATGGTCAGTTGGTACCTCACTGCCCAGTTCAGGATCATTTACTTGTGGCAACTTGCATACTGGCGTGAACTGACATTTAACACAGTTGTTTCATCCTGTGGAACACAATTTGCAAAGTTAAATTGTTATTGCACTTCTTGAAAAGAAAAAAATTTTGGATCGTAAGCAGTGAACAAATATCCACAACGTCCCAAAATAATTACGCTGTAGCACCAAAACAGACAGACGCAAAGCTACATACAGCACCGTACAGCACGAGCTGCCGGTGTCCCAAAGTCACGTGACTTACGACCACCTCATGTTGAAACCTGCGCAGTAGGCTCACGCGCACTCTAGTTGTATCTCTCCTCTATGATTGCCACACGGCAGTTACGTTGGATAATTAGGGGGTTGGCCTGTAGATCGCTGCACCATCGCGCATACATCGACTGCTATTGGCCCAAAAAAGTGGGTCAAGATGGCGGACCAATCAAATTTCTCTCTCCTCAAAATTCAAATAAGCACCGGATGTGCCCTAGTCTGTGACCACAGGACTGATGTAAGGGACACATG
>JAHLJT010008768.1:0-34697 GCA_031308135.1 Acheta domesticus
GGCGCGTCACCTGCTAAGGTCTTAAGTCCCGTCACTGTAGTCTTGTTCTTATTGTAGGAGGTGACAGTGATCTTCCCCCATTGGATGGTGAGTTCCCGCAACGATCTACATGTCAGCTTATGGAGTTTTCCTATGCAGGTACCTTCCACCAGCGGGGCTCCGCCCAAGCAGCGACAAGCTCTAAGCTCCCGACTGATCTCTCGCCAAATGTGGTAGTGTAGTGCATGTAAACGCGTGTGTAAGTAAGGATTAGGTTAGGACAAGGGAGAGGAAGGAAAGATCGGGCGCGGTCCGTAGCCCATTTGTTCGGGTACTGCTCCGGCATTCGCTGGTGTTGATCGGAGACACCACGAAAAACTGCCGATGAGAGCACCGATCGCTAAAATTCTCTTCGGGCAGAGGCGAATTCGGTTTAGCTGTATAGCTAGTGTCGAAAATTCTGCCTCTGTCAGGACTGGAACCCAAAACTTCCCGGTCAGAGGCACTATAGTGACATCAAGAGATGTGATGCGAGAGCAAAGCGCGAATGGCGAGCTACCGCTCCTCAGGCCACACGACGCTCTCGATCCACGGCAGGTAGTGCGCCACGCGCGTGTAGACGGCCGGGTTCTTCGGAGCCGCAGTGCTTGCCGACGACGTCAAGCCCACCAGGCCGTACATGCAGTAGGGCTGCTCCAGGCGCACCTGCAGTGGACCCCCGAGTCTCCCTGCAGCAGAAAAAAAAGACTCACATCTCGCTCCAGGTGCCTCCACATCCGACAATCGAACCAGCTGTCTTTACTTCTGGTTTAGCATTATCTTTACCGAGGGCAGAGAAAGGAAAAATATTATGTTAAAATTAAGAAATATACGCTCGCCAATGCTTAGGAAATTGTCAAATAATGTGTCGGAATTGCACTGAGTTGTCGAATATACTATCAATATAGTATCGGAATTGCACGATATATACTCATCGTCAAAAAAAGCTGCACCCCGAAGGACCCTACTGATCCGCTGCAAACTCGGTGGGTATTTTGCACACCGCTAAGCCAGGGATATCATTTTCACGGTCGGCCGCGCACTGGGGGGGGTCGGGCGTAGGTAGTGTGATCGTGCCCATCGGTCTAGATAAGAGGGCTTCAAATGGCCGCGTCGGCTATTGCGACATCGGGTAGCGTCGCCAGAGCGTCACCTGCAAGTACATTATGCCTAGTCGAAGCATTCGACAGCCAGTTGTCCAGTTAGACCGTTCGAAGAGGACGCATCGTGGGTGTGTGGGAGACTGGTTTGGAGGGTGGCTGTTGCCATATTGCGTGACACACCGGTCGTATGGACACCACTATCGCGCGCTGTTCGTGGCAATGGATTGAGGAAAGCACGCACACACGAAATGCAGGATCCAAACGTCCTCCACGCAGCACGAGGAGGGTGGACCGACGGATTGTCCGCCACGCGTGAACAGATCCAACGGCAACGATTGGTGCTATTCAGCCTGACTGTGCAGCCTGCACTGTCACATCCTGTAAGTGCCAGTACTATTGGCAGACAGTTGCACAACGCAAGGCTCGCCGCACGCCGACCGTTGCGACGCCAGAAACGCTGGAGCTCGCTACAGCACTCACTACAGACTAGGCTGGTGTCGGGAACGACGGACCTGGGGCCATGCAGACGGCAGCGGGTCTTCTTCAGTAACGAATCCCGCTTCTGTCTTGATCGCGACGACCGCTGGGTCCGTGTAGAGGCGCAGTGGGGAAGCGCTACGACGAGCAGTTCGTGGTATCTCGTCACACGACTCGCCAGCCTAGTGTAATGGTGTGGGGCGCGATACCTTATGGTGCCTGTTCACCGTTAGTGTCCCTCGGGGGCACCGTTCGTTCAGGAGATCCTGCAACCGGTGCATCTGCCCTTTAAAAACGCCCACGCTCTATTTCAACAGGACAACGCGCGTCCGCATACCGAAGCCATCTCCCGAGCATGCCTTGCAGCCGTGGATACTCTGCCATGGGCAGCTGCATCGCCAGACCTTTCCCCGATCTATAATGTTTGGGGTGCTACGGAGCGTGCGATCAGGATCCTACCCCTACCCACCAATCTGCAAGAAGTGCGCGCTCAAGTTCAAGCTGCATGGGATGGACTAGCACAGAACTCCATTCCAGACCTGTAAAACTCCATGCTGCGACGTCTGGACGCGTGTGTTCGCCAACATGGCGGCCCCACGCTATACTAACATGTACTGTCTGTGGCCATGTAGTGCAATAAATGTTGGTCCTACAAATGTGAAAATGTAATCATTTTGTATGCGTGGTACCCTCTACCTGCCTACCAACAATGATAGCAATCAGTCTCTCCTTCTGGGTGCAGCTTTTTTTTACGACGATGAGTATAAAATCATGAAGTCTCGAATTCCAATGTTGAAGCATTATTGGATGAAGTAGTAGCAAACGGATTTTGATAATTATTTTTAGATGTGTACTAATAAACTAATTATTGAACTCGTGGAATGTAATGAGTTATAAACTAATTTCCCATGCTTGAAAAATAGAAAGAAAACTACGCAGCCTCTGGCTATTTGAACGGTATCCATGGTCCCGTTAGTTACCCAGGAACTCGTGAAATACAAAATAATGGTGCTACAGAATTTCCCGTATTAGTTTTCTGTTTATATACCAATTTCTATTTATATAACAATTTCGTCCGTCGCAGTTACGGACAAAACGTATGGAAGTATATTTTCCAATAGACCACGGCCCGCTAGCCGGAAGAAAACGTTGATTAGTTTTCTATTTCTTTGGTCTCGGCTAGCTATTCGGACTTGCCACATACTCTTTCCAGCTGCCATCTATCATCGCCAGAAGAAGATTTTTTGACATTTTCTTAATTTTTCGGTTTCCTAATGGTAGAACGGAAATATTATTTTAAGAATATTAAAGAACAATAAAACCTCGTCCTAAATGGCAATTTTCTTTTAGAGCCGTTTTCTAGAAAATGGCGTTTAAGCGCTACTAAAAATGCGAAATTTGAAGCTCATTTTCACAGAAACTTTTTGAGTTTTCAAAATACTTTATTTGAAGTTATTTGAAGCACTTTACTCACAAATATAATAATGTTTACAAATTGCTGGAAATGTGCATATTAAAGATGTGAGAGATCTTTCAAAAAATTACATTTGTGTAATTTTTGAAAAAAAAAAAACTACTCAAAATAAACTTTACGTCATATTAAAGAGTGTAATTAGCACTATCCGTTACAAAAGTTTGAAGAAAAAATTTGCAGCCATTTATGAGAAAATGGCGTTTGAGCGTTTCTGAAAATGCGGAATTTTGAGCTCTTTTCACAGAAAACGGTTGAGTTTTTGGAGAAACTTTACTTGACATTATTTAAAGCAATGTACTCGTAAATATAATAATGTGACCAAATCGCCGCTAATGTAAATATTAACGACGTGAGAGACAATTAAAAAAAATTTTTGTAATTTTTGAAAAAAAAAAGAATAGAGCAATATGGCGTTTATGTCATCTCTAGAGTACATTTAGCACTATCCCTACCAAAAGTTTAAAGAAAAAATTGGAGCCGTTTTTGAGAAAATCTTGTTTTTGTAATTTTTTAAAATTGCACATATTGCACGCAATATTGCGCGAAAACTACTAAAATTTGCAAAAATATGACATGACCTTAATGAAAGAACTCACTATGGAGAACAAATTTTATTTGAAGGAAAAATCTCTATCTTCAATTTTGTAGTTGGAGGAAAACGCCGAAAAAATTCAAACTTTTGCAATTTTCGAAAATTCAGAGTTTACTGTGAAAATCGGACCTATGCCACCTTTATAAGTGTATTTTACTCTATTCTTACAAGAAATTTAAAGAAAAAATTTGGAGCCGTTTTTGAGAAAATTCTGAAAATGTCCGGGGGCTTCAAGTAAAGTAACCCCAAATTTTGAAGATCTTTTTCAAAATTTCAAAGCTTCGACTCGAGCCAGATCGACAGGGGTTTCTTCAATTTGGAAATTTCATCCTACTATGGTTTAGGCGCTAGTGGTGTTCACAGACGTACAGACAGACATTTTGAAAATAACCTTTTTACTTTCCCGTATACGTACGTATACACGGAGTGATATACGTAGTATAGGGAAAGTTATGTAATGCTGCGCGAAAAAATGGCCAATTTTCGGCGGAAAAAAATTAATTGCCGGGCCGTGAAAACGAAAAAGTGGATAAAACCAGTTGCTAAATTAAGAAAAAAATCCCCTAACACGTGGTGTAGCCAGAAACCCTGTTTTCTAGGTCCTTGATACCGAAAAACCAATTGAAAGGAAAACGTCCGTCTGTCCGTCCGTCTGTCCGTCCGTCTGTGAACACTGCTAGCGCCTAAACCATACGTACGATTTCTTCCAAAATGGATATTCCCCGGTCGATCTGATTCTAGTCGAAGCTTTGAGATTTTGAAAAAGATTCTTCAAAATTTGGGGGTACTTTATATGAAGCCCCCCGGGGATTTTCAAAATTTTCTCAAAAACGGCTCCAAATTTTTTCTTTAAATTTCTTGTATGAATAGAGTAAAATACACTTATTAACATGGCATAGGTCCGATTTTCACGGATAACTCTGAATTTTCGAAAATTGTGAAAGTTTGAATTTTTTCGGCGTCTTTCTCCAACTACAAAATTGAAGATAGAGATTTTTTCTTCAAATAAAATTTGTTCTGCATATTGAGTTCTTTCATAAAGGTCATGTAAATGTTTTTCAAAATTTTAGTAGTTTTCGTGCAATATTGCGTGCAATATGTGCAATTTTAAAAAATTACAAAAACAAGATTTTCTCAAAAACGGCTCCAAATTTTTTCTTTAAACTTTTGGTAGGGATAGTGGTAAATGTACTCTATCAGATGACATAAAAGCCATATTGGTCTATCGGTTGGTTTTTTCAAAAATTACAAAAATGTAAATTTTTTACTTGTCTCTCACGTCGTTAATATTTACATTATAGGCGATTTTTTAGTTTAGTATTTCTTTACACAGAAGCTTTAAATAATGTCAATAAAGTTTTTGAAAACATAAGTTTTCTGTGAAAAGTAGCTCAAAATTGGCATTTTCAGAAATGCTCAAACGCCATTTTCTCAAATATGGCTGAAAATTTTTTCTTGAAATTTTCAACAATGGAAAGTGCTAATTCTCTTTATATTCCAGAAGTTTATTTTGGTTACGATGTTTGTTTTTCAAAAATCAAGATAATGCTGAAAAATGTAGGTGTCGTTCAATCACACACAAAATGAAAAGTATGCATTGCACTGAAACGAAAAGTAAACCATCGCGTCAATTGAAAAGTTTTCTAAATATTTTGTTTTATAACATTTTCTCGAATTATTCAAATATTCTCGCAAAGTGATTTTTTTCCACCTGTTGTATTCGATCAAAGAGGGACAGACAGTGATTTGAAATTGAATTGGTTACCATGACAAGAAAGTTGTTATGAAATAATGGTGTTTATTCTCGATTCAGAAAATGAACGGGACTTCCAGAGGGCCGTGCCAAGTAATCGGACTGTTTTCGCTCGGAGAATCAATATATTTACAAAATATTAGCGAACCAGCCTGCCACTGGTAAGAAAAACTGACATTTATTATGAAAGTTGTTATGAACAACGCAAGTTAATTAATTGTATTCATTTTTGTCAAAATATATAACAGGTTTTCTATGATAGTTTCAAGTGAGGAAGGCTTAAGTCAATGCGCTTGCTTTAACTGTAGGGGGAACTGTGGGAAGAGCATAGAAGAACAACACGAACACACACAAACACCCACGCCCGAGGCGGGATACGAACACGCGACCCTTCGAGCTGAGGCAGCTACGGCCCTTTAGCTTTTAGCTTTAGCGACCTCGGCTATCCAGGCCGCGTTGAATGACCTATTCTGTAATATGAACATGTAACCTGCAAGCTTTGGTCTGTCCTATGCAACGGGTAAGTGGAACCGATATACAATATTCTCATTCAAATACAAAACCAGGGCTGCGGGAGGTAAACTAAGACGTCTGAATTCACACAGATATATTTTTTAAATATAATACAAGACTGATTAAATACATATTTCAGCTATTATTGATCTTACATAATGCGATGGGAAATAAATCAGAAATTGCCTGAATTCTACCTTCTGATGTTTAAAGATAGCAACAATGTTCTTCAAGCTGCTCCCGGATTAGAAGAAATGCCACCTAATAACCAATCTTCCACAATCTTTACACACACTTCAGGTAATACAAATAATCAACCTCCTCTTCAAGAAGCAAATGCAGCCAAACGTCAAAAAAATGTAAACCAACCTATTCAATTCCAACATACTCCAGATACGACATCTTGAATGAAACTGCCGATCCTGATAACGAACTCTCTAACTCTGAAGTGAAAATTCCACCGTTTACAGTGATTGGAAAAAATTACCAGCTATTAATACAAGATATATCAAAAATTGTGCAACATGAATACACCACTAAGTCTCGCAAAATGAAATAAAAATACAGTT
The DNA here is from genome assembly GCA_031308135.1 of Acheta domesticus. NCBI lineage: Eukaryota > Metazoa > Arthropoda > Insecta > Orthoptera > Gryllidae > Acheta > Acheta domesticus. Next base: position 6,500 of record JAHLJT010008768.1, read on the forward strand.
CACATCTATTGACGACTTTAGGAACTTTCGCAAATTTAGTGAATCAAACAACATTCAATTTTATACATATCAAGATCCATCAAAAAAGTGTTTCCCTGTGATGCTTAAAAACATTCCTTCTTCAATTTCAGAAATAGACATTTATAATGAACTATTTAGGTTACAATATCCCATAATCAGTGTTAGAAGACTTTACGACAAATCCAGAAAACCTCTTCAAACGTGTGCTTTAGACCTACAAAACTCCAAAGAAGGTAAAGAAATTCTACATCTGAAACCCTTATTTCATTGCTTAGTGAATATTCAACCAAGAACTCAACGTTCTTCACCCATACAATGTAAAAACTGTCAACGATTTGATCACTCACAGGCAAACTGTCGTTTAACTCCCAGATGTGTCAAATGTAATCAGAATCACCACTATTCTCTTTGCAACAAACCTCAAAATTCACTTCCGATTTGTGTTAACTGTAACCAGAATCACACTGCTAATTATAGAGGATGCCCTTTTTTTAAACAAGCACTTAACAACAAAACTTCTAAATTCAATAATACTTCACAAGAGACCATACATAATTTGGAAAATACAAATACACAGCCTAAAACCTTCACATTCCACAACACAGACTTTCCCCCACTTCAGAAACCACCTAATGCCTGGTCAAATACATATTCCAACACAGCTCGCAATTCTCAAAATATTAATAACATTAACACTTCTTCATTAAATATCTCACAATTAATTACCACAATAGTTACGCAAGTTATATCTTCACTAATACCACAAATTCAACAAATCATAGAATCACTTCTGAACAAACAAAATGTCTAAGAAAACTAACAGCATAACACTGCTCAATTGGAATGCCAATGGAATTAAAAGGCAACATCAATTATTTGAACATTTTCTTTATTCCCACAACATCCAAATAGCATGTATCACCGAAACGCATCTCATCCCCAATGAAAAATTTTATTTACATGGATATAAAATATACAGATATGACAGAATTGACAATATAGCATCGGGTGGCGTAGCTATTATTATTTCTTCCAAACTCAAATCTTTTCTTATAAATACACCTATCACTCCCTCCCTCGAATTCATTACATAATAATCAATATCAATCAAATCCATTACCACCTTACAGTTGCGTATAAGCCTCCGAAGTATAATTTCCCGCTGACATATTTTAAAAGCATATTTAACAATACAACAGATAAATCATACTGCTCGGAGATCTAAATTGTAAAAATCAAATCTGGGGAGTCTTAATAATAATCCAAATGGTATAAAATTACACAAATTTATTGCTAATCATAATCTTCAAATTCATGCCCCTAATGAACCCACGTATTATTCATATAATGAAATATCATCCCAGATATTTTAGATATACTAATCACACAAACATAAACCTTCCAATTACTCAAACGTATTACCTGAGCTTGATTCAGATCATTATCCAGTTATTATAAACATTTATTTCAACTCTCATATCACCTATTCTAACTCTTCTCCTATATTCCAAAAAGTAAATTGGAATAAATTTACATTAAATATTGAAAACAGCATTCAATTCCCACAAATATATTATCAACTCATGACATAGACTCGTACATCACTTATTTCACGGATGCAATAAATCATAATTTACACATAAGTATAAATATATACCAAAAACTAATTTCGTAAATTATAAACTCTACCTTTACCTATTATTAACCTTATTAAAACTAAGCACTCCCTAAGACGATTCTGGCAACAAACCAGGCGTAAGATATTAAAACTAAACTAAACAAAATATCTAGGATTATAAAATCTAAACTGGAACAACATAAATTCAATGAATACAAAAACTTTATTAAACAAATTCATCCCCAATCAAAAAACCTCTGGTCAACTCTTAAAAGAATCTGTAAAGAAAAAACATCTATTCCAATCCTTAAACAACATTCCACTACAGCAATAAATGACTATGACAAAAACTCAATTACTAGGTCTTCATTTCCAAAATACGTTTACTCCTAATTCAACGACTAATATTCACTTTTACAACCTTGTTAGCAATTTTCTCTCTCTTCCAAATTTTAATGTTCCCAAAATATTGATTATATTTCCCCTTCTGAAATTCATTCAATTATTAAAACACTAAAAACTCGCAAATCTCCAGGATTGGATACTATCAAAAATCAAACACTCAAGTCACTTGGTAAAAGATCAATTGCTGATTTTACTTCTATTCTAAATTCCGCGCATTGAGATTTAATTACACTTTCCAACTACCTGGAAAACAGCAATCGTACTTCCCTTTGTGTAAACCACAAAAAGATCTAGAAACCCATCGAACTACCGACCTATTAGTTTACTTTCCTCTCTTTCCAAGATATTTGAAACCCTTATACATCACAGATTATTACACTTCACTACAATTAACAAAATTATTCCTCCCACTCAATTTGGCTTCACTCATCAGCATGCATACTACTCATCAACTTTTAAGACTAATAAGAAACATATTGAAAACTCCTTTCACCTAAACCAGCACATACTAACGAGTATTATTAACTGGACATCGAAAAAGCATTCGACAAAATTGGCATCATGGTCTTATTTATAAATTATCAAATTGGAATTCCTAACTTATTGTTCAAATATAATTCACAAATTTTTCTTTCTACATCGCACTTTTCGTGTCAAATTAATTCATCTTTTTCTCAACTATTTTCATTGGCGCGGGCGCGTGCCCCAAGGGTCCCTGTCTATCTAGGTCAAACATATCATTTTCCTCGACGTATACTATCAAAATTTCCTAAAGATATATTTCATCCACCATAATTACTACATTTACAACACGTTATCCTTCTATTCAAAATCTTTTTTACAAACTTCTTTTTTTTTCATAGCATAACCTTTTCAAAAATTTAATTGTTAATAATTCCTACTACAGGTTCCAGTGAGTATCAAATAGCCATTATTTGCTAGTAATGTCCAAACCCCTGAAAGACAAATATGTCAAACAGGTAGAAATAAATTCAAAAAAAAAAAAAAGAAATGAAAAGCTGTGAATTACGTATCATTGTTGTGACTGAAGGAGCTGTATGAAAAGGAGTTATAATTGTCTAATTTATGTTGATATTGCATGAAAATATTCAGTTTTCGCACCAAATGCTGTAGCATTTGTAGTGAGTAGAGAATTTGTTGCATGGTTTTAAAAACTCTTCTCTAATCATGGCCCTATGGAATGCATTTCTATATTGTCCAGGTTATCAGGTTTCTTTTTCACAATATAGGTTTACAAAACGTTGTTAATATTAATTTTGTGCAGTTGTAGAATTCATACACAGTTCTGACAACACTGCGATGGAAACAGTGAGTTGTAAGCTAAGATGTTAGTAGCGCACAAAGTGCAATATTTCAGTACTATATAGCCGTTTCCTCTAATACGGGAAAGTAAGTGCTGTTGTAGCACCACTAGTTTTTTCAAGAGAAGTGGTAATAGTTTAGACACATATTGTTTAGGACAGATACAAATGATAGAGACAAAATGTGTTCTAATACTTCCTAGGATTTTAAAACCGTCTCTTCTCTGTATAAACCTAATTGGTCGCATCCTGAAATAAATCGCTCACCTTAGACCAACACGAAGGAGATATCCGCTCCACATTTCTGTTCCTTCTTCAGGTTTGCAAATGATCATCTGATCGTGTGTATATTCCTGGGCTAGGGAAAAGAATGAATAATATAAAAGTCACCTAGCACCGTTCTAGATTTACTGGGAGATGAGGCATTCTCTCCTCAGCACGGTTTGCTGAGATTAAAAGTAGATTTCTAGTAAATACAGAGTTTTATTAGTATCAAACTAATCAACTGATGCTCTTATTTTTGTCATGAGAAACTTGATTGAATCCAGATTCCTAGTTGAAACAGACACGTAGCACTATTCTAAGCGTTTCTAGGACCTCGAGCAGTTGCTCCTCTTAAGGGGCCAAATTTACCCCATCTCAGAATTAGCCGCAAATCCTTGAAAATGTGGAGATCATCTAGGCCGAAGATGAATAATTCCCGGTCCACGGCATCGTTTGTTTCTCAGCACGCGCACAACACCACAGCGCCGCTCATCTGTTTCATCTCCATATTGCGAGCCAGAGAACACGAGTATCATAGTTGAAACACACAGCGTTCTAGGAACTTCCAGGATATCAAGCACCGGCTCGTCTGCACAATCCAATTACCGCTTCCCAGGATGAAATGTAGATTTCACACAATTACGCAGCAATATCAGACGCTTAACTCTTGCTCCCGCGGTTTTTTGGTGAGAACTATGATTCGAGATTCATGGACTGATGATCTGAGACAGACTAATTGTAGTTGAGCCAGACTAACTTTTAAGACATGTTCATGTCATAGATAAAACATACACTATCATAGTTCAAAAATTTTCTAGGATCTGAAGCAGTCGCTCCTGTGTACGAGCTCAGTTTCTCGCATCAACAGATAAGTGGCATGTACTTGGAAAATACAGAGAGTCCAATGCATCGTTTTGTTGCAGTTCTTTCCAACAAACTAATATCAAATTCTAAACTGTTTCTTCATTATATTGTTTTCCAGAGAATACATGTGAATCATAGTTTTTTTCAGTTTACTGTGTTGCTAGTAACACGAATAAGTTGTAGTTCAAACACGTAGTAGTGTTTCACAGTTTCTAAGATTTCAAGTAGTGTCTCGTCTGCACAAGCCTAATTTGCCGTATCCCAGGATCAAAAGTACTGTATATTTGTTTCTCTTTTCGTGTCCAAATGCCCAACAATTTCTGCTATATCGCGAATACAGGAATACAGGTAGATCATAGTAGTTCAAATACCAGCAGATTTCTAGAGTTTCTAGAATCTCGTCTGCACGAGCCCCAATTTTTTGCATCCAAGCACAATTTGTTTTGCTTCTTCATGTGTCCAAATGCTTATCTGTGTCCACAGTATATTGTGACCAGTTAACACAATTTAATCATAATTCAAACGCTCACCAGCGTTCTAGAGTTTCTATAATATGAAACAGTGTCGTCTGCACAAGCCTATCCCAGGATCAGAAGCACTACTGCTTCGTTTCCCTTCTTTTGTCTTAATGCTCATCTGTGAATATTTCTTCAATACATCGCAAGCCAAGGCGTACGAGTTCAAACATACAGCGACTTTCTAGAGTTTCTAGGAATCTGATGCAGGGCTTTTCATCCTGGAAAGCGTACATTGGGATTGTGCTCACAAGGCTTCAGTACATGGTGGCCAGGGAATAGGAGTAGATCATAGTTCACACACACACATAGCAGCATTCTATGTTTCGTCTGAAGCATCGTCTGTATGCACGAGCCTAATTTGCCGCCTCGCAGGACGAAACGCAGAGCCCTGCTAGACAATGCGGGGCGGGGCGGGGCGGGAGGTGGGGGCGTGGTGCCACTTGACGCCTAACGACGACCTCCGCGGCCGCAGCCCGCGGCGCCGGCCGGCGGACGTGACTGCAGGCGCCGCCCGCGGCTCCGCACGCCTCGACACGAGCACTCACCACGCCAGCCACCCCACCCCACGCACCCCCTCCATGGCGGTTAGTGGCGCTATTCCCGGGGACGCCCTTGCGTTGCTTTGCTTCTCGCTGGAGACGACTTGCGTCTCTGGGTGCTACGAGGAAAAGTTCATCCTCGTTCGGGAGGAAAGTGCGGTCACAAATACCATGGACTCTGGCCTGGAAGCCTACGTCTTCACAGTTGAAAACAAATCTAGGGTTATTACAAATAAGTCAACGGATTTCAAAACTTTGCGTTTCAGTAACTATTACACAGAGCACATAATGAGTGAACCATCGATAGAACGGCAACCCTTTCGTTTGACGGAAGGAAGAGATATTGAGCATTCATCATAAAATGACCAAAACTTGAAAAAATTGAAGTTCTACCGCCGACGTATCACTATGCACCATTATATTAGTTTCTAACATTTTTTTAAATCTGATTTGTAACCTTGTATTTTGATAACCTTGATTGATAACCTTGTATTTTTTGCAGACAAAAGATAACTCTACGCTGCGTACTGGTAGTTAGTGAAAACAGCACAAATAGATATTAAAATTTCTGTAGCGGCGGTCGTGACCTTTTCATACATAACTGCACTTTCTCTCACTTAATGAGGAAACAGATCAATTGAATATTTCCCTGATTGCACCATGCACGTTGTTACCAACTATGCTAAAGTTGTTGAGAGTTTTAGACTTGTTTGTCTGTGTTGCGCCGAGTATCACTCTCCCTCCCTGGCTGTGCAAACCACGGTTCTCCTCCGCGAGAGAGCGTCCTCCGCGGCAGCGTCAAGTGGTGCTATTCCTGGGGACCCCTTGGCTTTGTTTCTTGCTGGAGACGGCTTGTTTCTTGGAGGTGACGTTGGTGCGGGGAATTTCATCATTGCGCCGCGCGGGAGGTGAGGACGATTCAAACCGCGATCTCCACTAAGTTAATTGTTTTTGGTAGACATCCTATGAAGGTAACACTCCATTTCTCCTGTCTACTGGATTGTCTTAATATGTCAGTGCGTGAGTCAGTGCTAGTAATGTTGGTTTGTTTGTTTTTTGCCTAAAACAGCGCATTCACTCCCGATTGTGTTGAAATGGAACCAAGTTTTTTCTTTATTTATAAAGAATAATTAATATATATAATTAATTAACGCTCTATTTTGCCCCATATTGGGCGTGTCTCTGAACGATAACTTGGGTCTATATTTATATTTTTAATAAATTAGCGTTATGATCTTATTACTCATAACAGCACGAGCCTGTGACATAGAATCCTGAACCGTTCATATAAATTTTAGGATCGTGGGGTGCGAAGCCGCCTTTACAGGATACGGTGTTATTGTTATTGCAGGATCTTCGTAGCAAGAAAAAAAACGAAAATTCTTCAATATGAAGCCACCATCAATCGGTGCATTGGAGTTCATTCAGGAACTTTACTGAGCATCGTTGCCGCCTCTCACTGTACATTGCTAACATAACACATACAATTTAGATGCCCTTGAAAAACATGAACCATAACAATGATAACACAAAACATAACTATTTACAGAACCACTCACGCTTAACAATCAAAATATTCATTCTACCAAATACGGAAAATAACTGAAAGCATGTTAAAATTAATGAGATTGTTTATAGTATATACGCGGTTTATTGCACGCCAACATAGCGAGTCATGCATTCCGCCACCTAACATAGATGAATCACAGCTTGGTATTGGTCAGTAGGGAGGAGCGGCAAGAAAAATCGGATAGAAAAAGCAATAAATATTTGAGATACACCACCCTGATTGACGCATTTTATGTGTATAGTTAAACACTTGGTCTTAATTTCACGAGTAGAATAGTCGTTAATAAAAGAATATAATGGTATTCTTGCGAACGTAAACATACATTAAACCCTCTCTAACTGCCAGCAGAGCTAAAGCACTGCCTGGGGTATCGTGGGTCGTGAAAGAGTAGTCACCCCTATTGGACAGCGCCGTTGTCGAGGGGCCGGGGCTGGGTGGGGGGCGGGGGGGGCGGGGTCGCGCGCACCGATGCGAATTGCGTTACGCGCCCGTTGTGCGGAAATGAGTGCATCCGGCGGGAAGTGCGGCTGGCACACGAGCGCGCCACGCGCCGCGCGGAGGAAGCGATCGCCGCCCTCCCCGAGCGCCCCGGCGCGGCGCGACGCAAATGACGTGCCGCGCTTTGGGACGGCGCAAATATTGTTGTTCAGCAATCTGTTCCCGCGAAGGATCACTGACAAAGTGGCCAAGCACCTTCAGGTAGCATGACGGTTTTGCTTGACTCAGGGCGTGCGTGTTCAATGGTTCGCTGAAAGTATCGACACGTGTCTGGTTTTATCCGTGCGTGTTCACTGCAGCTCGTATTTAATCTTTAATTACTAGAATTGGCGCACGAAGTGCTTCATTATTATTATTTCTATTATTATTATTATTATTATTATTATTATTATTATTACTATTATTATTATATAATAACTCTACATCGATTAATAAGACTTACGTTTCATTTCACTTACAAATTGCACTATACAAGTATCATGACGACGTAAATGATGATGGAGCAATGGTGAATGAGAGGTAAGAGAAACGGCTGAAATCCGAAACAACCTCTTTGGTGTCTGCTATACCACATTATGTGATCCAATGCAGATCCTGGGAGGGGAGGGGGTCATACTCCCCACCAATCCTAAAGAAATAAATTAAAATGGGAATTGCGAGAAAAATAAAAATAAGAAATATTAAGAAAACTAGTGGTGCTACAACAGCACTTACTTTCCCGTATTAGAGGAAACAGCTAAGTAGTACTGTAATATTGCACTTTATGCGCTACTAACATCTTCGCTTGGAACTCACTATTTCCATTGCAGTGTTGTCAGAACTATGTGAATTCTACAACTTCACAAAAATAGAATGCAAAAGTTTTGTAACCCTGTATTGGAAAAAGAAGCCTGATACCCTGGAAATATAGAAATGCCTTCCATTGGGCCATGATTAGGGAAGAGTATTTTAAAACCATGCAACAAATTCTCTACTCACTACAAATGGTACAGCATTTGGTGCAAAACTAAATATTTGCCTGCAAATATCAACATAAATTAGACAATTATAACTCCTTTTCATACAGCTCCATTAGGTCACAACAATGACACTAATTCACAGATATTCGCGAGCGCAAAGTGAATTCCATTGTTGCAGACCCTGCATTGTCGCTATTCTGAGAGCTATTAATTCTTTTTACTTATTTCAAATATTTCAAAATAAACAATTTCTAAAATATTAATGTGTAAGTCTATAACAAAGTTCGAATGTAAGAAACGAAGAAAGAAATAATATACAAAATTGCACATTCTAATTTACGACGCATCCAGCTGTCCGAAGCGCAGTAAATTTACAGCGGCCTATTACGTTTGTCACAAAATTAAAGAAAACTACTCGTATTTTGAAAAAATTAAGCATGACCGTATTTATTTTATTTATTTATTTGTCAAAAAACAGAAACAGAATGGCACAGACTTTCCCGTATTAGTTTTCTATTTTCCTGGGTCTTCGCTAGCTATTCGGAATTGCCACATACTCTTTCTTGCCAGCTACCATCTATCATCGCCAAAAGTACATTTTTTTGTCAATTTTCTTAATTTTTTCGGGTTCCTATTGGTGGAACAGAAACATTTATTTTAGAATATTAAAGAACACAAAAACCCAGCCGTAAATGGCAATTTTCGTTTAAATTAAATTATGTGCCGTTTTAAGAGAAAATGGCGTTTTAGCACTACTAAAAATGCGAAATTTGAAGCTCATTTTCACAGAAAAATTTTTAGTTTTCAAAATACTTGATTTGAAGTTATTTGAAGCACTTACAAATATAATCATTTTTACAAATTGCGGGATAATGTGCATATTAAAGATGTGAGAGATCTTTCAAAAAATTTACATTTATATAATTTTTGAAAAAAAAACAAAAAAAACTCAAAATAAACTTCACGCTATACTAATGAGTGTAATTAGCACTATCCGTTACAAAAGTTTCAAGAAAAAAATTGCAGCCATATACGAGAAAATGACGATTGAGCATTCTGAAAATGGCCGAAATTTGAGCTACTTTTCACAGAAAACGGTAAGTGTTTTCGAGAAACTTACTTGACATTATTTAAAGCATATATACTCGTAAATATAATAATGTAAAAAAATCGCGGATAAATGTAAATATTAACGGACGTGAAAGACAATGTAAAAAAATTACATTGTTTGTAATTTTTTGAAAAAACCAACCCATAGACCCAAAATGGCTTTTATGTCATTGATTAGAGTACATTTAGCCACTATCCCTACCAAAAGTATAAAGAAAAATTTGGAGCCGTTTTTGAGAAAGATGTTGAAAAATCCCCGGGGGCTTCATATAAAGTACCCCCAAATTTTAAAGATCTTTTTTCAAAATCACAAAGCTTTGACTAGTAACAGATCGACTGGGGGAATATCAATTTTGAAGAAATCGACCGAACGGTTTAGGCGCTAGCGTTGACCACAGACGGACAGACGGATCGGAATGCCGTTCAAATCGATTTTTAAGTATAAGGAAGCAACAAATTCATGGATTTTGACCACACCACGAGTATAGAGTGATTTTTTTTTTTTCTTCATTTAGCAACTGGTTTTATCCACTTATTCGTTTTCACGGCCCGGCAATTAATTTTTTTTCCGCCGAAAATTGGCCATTTTTTCGCGCAGCATTACATAACTTTCCCTATACTACGTATATCACTCCGTGTATACGTACGTATACGGGAAAGTAAAAAATTGTAGAAAACGTCTAAATATGTCTATAAAATAATCATATATACTCTAAAAAAAATAATACACAATATGATAACAAATGTGTTTATAGTTAACAAATATCTATGATGTCCTCCCCCAAATGATCGGCTTGAATCCACCCCTGCTGCGGCAGAGGCGGGGCGCTGCGCTCCGCCAGAGCGTGGCAGGGCGGTGGGCGATGGGCGCAGCTGCAGTTGCTCTTATCGCCGCCGGCGGCGCTGCCGCACGCGACCGCGTCGTTAGGGGCGCCCCGTGATACCATCGCCCGCCCACCGCCCTTCGTATTTGCATTGCGCGCCCGCTCCCACCGGTTGATTGAGCCAGCATCGCCGCTGTCTCTTTGCAGCGATTCGGACCGAAGGGCCTGGAGTTCGAGAGCCGTTCCGACGGCGGATTTTCGACACTAGCTGCTGACTGAAGAAATAAAAGAAGTCATTTCCGTGCATCATCATTTGTGCACACTCCCGACTTTTGCCACACACAGCGTGACTGATGATGACGGCAAAGCCGTCAAAAGCTGGCTCTCTAAATCAAAATATCATGTTGATTGTAATGACTTCTTTTATTTCATGTAATTACGACAATATTACCGCATCAGAATTTCCTCAAGCTGCTTAGCTCGGTCGAATTCAGTTGATGACTGACGGAGAATTCTAGAGGCCGCCAGCACTGTTTTGTAGTTGTCCCGTGGTTTCTTCCACCAACGCCATGCGAATGCCGGAGCAGTACCCTAACGAACGGGTTCACGGATCGTGGTCTTTTCTCCATCTCCCCTAGCACACACACTTTTCATGCACTACCTACGACAAAAGTCGAATGAACAATCGGGAGCTTCGAGCTTGTGCCGGATGGAGCGGTGCCCTTGCTTCTAAACGCATGTAGGTCGGTGGCCGAACTCTAATCCGTCAGTGGTTGACCTCACCATCCCGCGGGAGAGGAACACTGTCACTTTCCTGAATAAAACACTCCCTAAACTAACTGCAATAATGACCACAGCAGCCTCACTCTACCTCTCTTTCCCCTAATCAGCTCTGTCGTCAAATTTGTACATCAACCTATGGTAAAATCCTGACCCGTCTCAACACGCGAAGCTGTATCCCCCTCCACCTCTTCCCTCAACCATCCGAACTAGTCATGCTACTTCCCGTACCATTCGCTTCCGCTTCGCTCAGTTCCGTACAGAGCGTCAACCGTGTCCACTCTTCGTATTCTGCGTTCACTCGGCCCATCCATTTCACCTCGGCTAAACCCCGTGCAACTCGCCTCGGCAGTCCTGTCTACAATTCCCACTCCCGAACTAGTTCATCCAGTCCCCTCTCACCATTCCCAGACCCGCTCACTCCCTATTTTATGTAGTCATCCCTGCCCAAGCTCTACCTCCCCATTCGGTCTGCTGTCTGAGGAGAATCTAGAGGTGGCTCTGGCCGATAGTTTTCCGTCGTTTCTCCGATCAACACCAGGCGAATGCCGGAGAAGTACCCTAACAAACGGTCCACGGACCTCGCGCGATCCTACGTCTTACCTCTTTCTTGTCCTATTTCACACAACATGCACTACACTACTACACATGCCGAGAGAACGGTCGGTAACTTAGAGCTTGTCCCGGCTGGGGCGGTGCACCTCTGGTGGGAATACCTGGTTCGGGAAAACCCCACTTGCCTAAGATAGGTCAGCGCCGGATCTCACCATCCAGCGAGAGCGGGAGAAGCCCACCGCCACCTCTCGAGCAAAAGCGCGCACTACACTTACAGAACTAATGACCCTATTAGTTGACGCGCCCGGGATCACTAAACAATCGATTTATCTCCCCAACCCGCCCCCATCCCTTTCCACATCGTCCGCGGTCCGTTACTATTCTGACCCCTCTCTCTTTTCCCTCTCTGTGCGTCGCCTCCCGCTCAGTTCATCCGTTATCCGTTGTGCTTCGCTTCTCCTAGTTCATGTCGGTTCCCGTCGCTCTTCTGACTCTTCTCGAGCCGCACGCCCCATCCGCAGAGGCACCCGCCCACGGCCGCAGCGGCGAACTCCACGTGAAATGAGACATCGTCATTAGCACGGGCGGACGCCATTCCACATTCCCCTCTCGCAAATTTCCTTTGCTCAGTAATGCGCGCCATGAGAGACTAACAGGAAGAATAAGAAAACAAATGACCTGTAGCAGCAAAAATACTGGTCGACAAAACCACACAAATAGTTTTTTCAAAAAGGACCAATCCCCCTGCTCAAGAATAACAAACAAAATACTCTCGGATAACACTGCAATAAAGTAATATTTTAACAAATACAGTCTTCCAAATACTACAGTAACATACAGCTTTACAATGCCAAGAATATCAATAAGTTGCAATTCTCCAACGCATAAATGGCAAGTATTTAAAAGAGGGTCTCCCATGTCGCCTTCGTATGTCGTTGCTGCGCCGTAAGCAGTTACGTACTTGGTATGTGTTCAGACCGCTGAACACTGTGAGGAAGTTGAGTGGACTGTAAGACTTTATGGTTTGTGCAAAACAATATGATGCCCTGAAATAGCTCACGGTGGGCAGAGTTCACGGGAGTGTGGGGTCTAGGGTTGCCTCCATTGTACATCAGATGCAGACACGCATTTGACACAACAATACGAGCACATAAAAGTCATCGGCACAAATATACAGCGTACAGTTATTTCGTAATTGGATTATATTTAAAATACACTCCACTTAGCACAAGTAATGCTCCCTGTGAAACATTATGGTGAATTGCAAGCTCGCTGTGAGACATTGAAATGAATTTTGCGTAAGGAAGCATGCCGTATGCTTATTATGGAATGCGAGTGAAAATACACACGAGCAATTTACATGACGTTTGGAACTTAACTTTGCAATACTCGCTTGAGGCATTAAAGTAAATTTTCGTAAAAAAGCATGTCGTATGCTTCGAACGGAGTTCGAACAAATTTGCTGAGCGAGGACCCAGAGGCACTAGTCACATTGCGGTTGGATCGGAACAATCTTTCGCAATGCTCGCTTGCGTTGGAGAAGATTCACCGCGCATGACCTCTGGGTGGAGATAGAAAATTTAACGTATAGTATGAAAGGGTGGGCCGTTACTGGCAGTTAGAAACGGTTACAAGTTAAAACCACGCAACGCCGCAAAAGCTACAGTACATGACGAGTTGATACCGGGGAAGAGGCTGTTAATGCGCAGCAATTTAAAAATTCTTGAAAGCGGAAACGTTGAAAACTGTTGGCTGTAAGAGAAGTTCAAATCGACTGGTGTTGTCCTTGTTATGCACATATAAAATAAAATGTAGAAGTACGTTTATGCAACAATTCGATTTGCACGTGGAGCCGAAAATTGTGAGAATCCCATCGGTACCGTGCAGTATAACGCTGAATAACACTAATCAAATACTTGCATTATTAAATCTAAATCTCATGTCCCACTTTTCCCCCAATTTCATGGGTATCTAAAGATACCTCTCACTTGGTCGAAGGCTGCGTAGGTTACTTTCAATCTCTGGGGCATTGAAAACTAGCAATAAAGAGAAGAAATTGCAGCGGTAGGGCCACGCGTCTTGAGCTGCCAGCCGCGGCGTGTCAGGCTCCGCTTGGAGGCGTCGCGTCGGGGCGGGCGCTGCGTTGCCCTCTTCATTGCGGCGCAATCGCCTCTGAGAACTGCTCCGTCGCGCGGGCGTTACGCGATAGCATCATTAGCCCCCGGCCCCTGCTTCCGAACAACTCCCGCCAAGTCCCTGACGCGGCAGTCGCCCCACCCCGGCACGCCCCCTCGCCAGACGTTTCCCCGCCACGCACCCGCTGCACACCCACGTCACGCTTCTAAGCAACGCTCGCTCTCCCACACGCTCGCCGACACGCTCGCACGACACGCTCGCACGACACGCTCGCACGACACGCTCGCACGACAAGCCCGACAAAGCCTACAAGCCGTGCCACCTCGTCGTGCATTCAGGCCGTACACCAAAACGCACAACCACTAAAATTCGCCACCACGCACCTGCATTTCTTTAAACAGTAATACTCTCACCTCCCTTCTCTACTAGGCACCTGCCACATCCTACACTACTACTACCTCTCCCCGTTCCGACCCGTCCCGCCTGCTCCTCACATTCTCACTCGCGCCGACCTTATCTATTTGTCCCCACTCCGGACAAATCTTTCCGCCTCATGAGGATGCGTCGGTATCATGCTTCCACGCCACGCTGCCTGGGCACGCTTAGCGGCCTTTTCACGTCGGCGCTCTCACTCGCACCCTCCCCGTACTATCTGTTCCCTCGCCCGCCTGCTCCTGCCATCCGCCTATCGACCTTCGGCTAGCGCGTCGAGTCGGCCCTTCCTTCCCCGTCCCGTCCTTTGCTTCTCATCCCATCTTCCCCGCCCTCGCCTTATATCCAGCACGCCCCGTCGCTTCTCGCCATGCTCTGCCCGTCTATCCTTAGTCCACATGCCCGCCACACCGCACCGCTCCCAGCTAAGCTACACACCAAGCAACCCCGTGGCCGCGGACCCCTCATTCCCACAGCAGCTCCGCTCGCCCAGTTCCACACCACGCATCTCCACACCACCCAGCTCCGCACCAGGCAGCCCCGCACCACCCAGCTCTGCACCACGCAATGCCGCACTACCCAGCTTCGCACCCCCCTAGCGGCGCACCATGCAGCTCCGCATCACCCAGCTGCGCACCAACCAGCTCCTCACCACCCAGCGGCGTACCAAGCAGCCCCACACCATCCAGCTCTGTATCACCCAGCTCCGCACCAACCAGCTCCTCACCACCAAGCTGCGTATAAAGCAGCCCCACACCACCCAGCTCCGCATCACCCAGCTCCGCATCACCCAGCTCCGCACCAAGCCTCACCACCCAGCGGTGTACCAAGCAGCCTCACATCACCGAGCTTCGCATCACCCAGCTCCTCACCACCCAGAGGTGTATCAAGCAGTCCCAACCACCCAGTTCCTCAATATTTAATGCCGCACTACTCAGCTCCCCACCCCCCAGTGACGCACCAAGCAGCCCCGCACCCCCGAGCCTTTGCTCTACCCAGCCCTGCTCCGCCCCACCCCATACCGCGCATCCCCGCACTATTCAGCTCCGTAACCTCCACCCCGCACACCGCCCCCAGCCTGCCCCACTCCCATCCCCTCCCCCTCCAGCACGTCTTCCCCACTCTAAACGCCTATCGGCCGTCCATAGCGTCGAATCGGTACTTCCGTCCGCTCCCCGCCCGCCCCGCCCGACTTAATTAACTCGAGAAGCGGCCCGCGGCCTGTCCCCCGCGCCCAGGGCTCTTCAGACTTGCGCCCGTGATACGAGTTAAGCGACCGGGTAGTTGGCGCGCGTATTAATTTTCGCGTCAGTGTGACATGAGGCAGCACTGAGCGGCGGACGGGCCAACGTCTGGCGGCAGAGACTTCCCCATAATTAACGAGGCCCGGCCTCGGAAAGCGAGCGAGAGAGCGACCTGCCGTCCGTGGGGTGACGCCTCGGCGGCGCGCCGGCGCCGACTTTCAATGTCTACGGTGACTTTAATACTTCCCCGCTGCCTCCTTGAACGCTCGCTGCGTGCGGTGCTTGGCCGAGTGCTTGCGATTCAGTAGCGGAACACGCGATTGAGGCCGCGTCGCGTTATCTTATGAAAGCGGAAAGGGGCGAAATGTGGCTTCTCGTGGAAGGAGTGGGATAAAGGGGAAAGGTGAGGTGAATCTTGAATAAATCTTAAATACTCGTGGATGATATATTACGTCGATACTTCTCACATTGAAACACCACTAATTTGCGGTGGTAACTGCGAGCGTTGCACTTGTTTATTTGCGTAAAAACTGCATGTTGACCTCCTTTCTCTAATTAGTGGTATTTAATATGAGAAATATACACGTAATATATTACCTACTTACATTTAAGGTGATGTAAACTGCACTATATGTGTAAAAAGAAGTTCAACCATCTCTTTTAAATTTCGTTCAATACAACCAATAGAATTAGATTTTGGCGGTTTAGTAGACTATAAAATTATTTTTACAGAAACTTTTGCTTTGCAGCTGTGTTACCGCTGCAATGGCCTTAATCTATATATTTGTACGCGTTTAATAGATTTCTTATTCTCTCCTTTTTGGCCCTTAGGTTGTTCATTGATGGTTGGATGATTTCGCCTAGATAGAGAAAATGCCACACTTGAATGCGGCTCTCGTGACTTGTATTTATTGTTATTATAATCATTGTTATTGTTATTATTACTTTCTTCTTTCTTCTTTGCAGTTATCTACGGATCACGAGACAATTTCCACATGTACTTTTAAGTTGTTCTTTCTTCTTCCTCTACTACTTCATCTTCTTACTACGAGTGTGTTTCACTTTCCTCTCTTCAGACCATTTTGCAATCCTCTCCTTCGTTCGTCGGTCCCCCTTCCATTTGCTGCAATTTATTTTTAAACATATCTCTCTCCATTGTTTTTTCATCTCCTATTTTGTTACTTTCCATATCTTTCTTAACTTCCTGAACCCAGGTTATGGTATATTCCAAAGATGTGTGAAAATTTGTTTGGTTAGCCTGTTATCATCCGTGTGGGAGGCGCAGTCTTCCAACCTTCGCCACATACGCCGAGACTGATGATGACGGCCAAGCCGTCGAAAGCCGGCTCTCTCAATAAATACTCTATGGTGACGGAGATGACATATTTTATTACTCCATGTTATCATCCGTCCTGAATAGTACGTGTCTAAAAAAGAGTAATCTTCTCTCCCGAATTGTATCTATAATGTTTTCTATGTTGCAATATGTTTTGTCGCGAATAGGCCGTCTTGGACCACGCGTGCATCCACCCTGTACTTACCGGGGCTCATTAACATTATCTCTGTGACAGGTGCGTGTAATTTATCAAGGAATCAGCATTTTACTGGATCCGATATTTATCCTCCAGGGTTGTTAGCCCTAGGGAATAGAATACGAAATGATAATAATGAGGGGTGAAAGGACGACACGTACAGACATACACAACACAACCATGTCCGAGGCGGGAATCAAAACCCGCGATTCTCTGGTTCGAGATCGCGACTGCACTACTGCCTTAACGATTTCGGCCATCGGATCGGCCCTTATTTTTTATGATTATCATTATTATTATTATTTTATTGTTATTGTTATTATTGTTGTTGTCCGTCCTCGGAATAGGAGAGTGACTCCGTTGCTTTGTGTGTGCGGCAGCTGATCGTGGAGATCAACGCGCAGGTGGCGCTGTTCCGCGACCTGCTCATCCACATCGGCCAGCCGCGCGACTGCCCCGAGCTGCGGGAGAAGATCCGCAAGCTGCGCCGCACCTGCGTCGACGCCTGTCGCCACACCTCGCAGCTGCTGCTGCCGCAGATGCGCAGGTGGGTCCTTCGCTGGCGCGCGCCTCGCTGTTCGGCTCGGCGGGGCAGCGGCCGCGCCCCGTTCTTCTGACGTCATACGTCTCCCAGTTGTTGACGTAAATGTGCAGATGAATGGTCGCGGCCCCTTTCCTCACATCGATCATCTCGCAGCTGCGGTGACGCAGATGCGTTAGTATTAGTGGGAGCGCTCCCGTTATAGCCCAGCAAGAAGTAGCAGATGCTACAAATGTGAAAGTGATAGGTGCGCCCCCTTCCTTCTCAAATGGTACATCCCGCTGCTTGTGAAGCGAATGAGTAGGTGAACGATGAAGGTAGACGCTCGCGTCATAACCCAACAAAAAGTAACTGTTGCTGCTACAAAAGTGTAAGTGAGGCATGTCCCTTTCCTTGTGAAATCGTACATCCCGTAGTTCCTAAAGCGAATGTGTAGATGAACAGCCACATCCTCTGACGCCGTTATCTCGCAGTTCCTGACGTAAGTGTGCAGATAAATGTCTACTTTCCCTTTCATCGCAACAATTATCTCATAACTGCGGCGCCATAGATGCGTTAGTATTAGTGGGAGCGATCACGTTATAGCCCAGCAAGAAATACCAGATGCTACAAATGTGAAAGTGATAGGTGGGCCCCTTCTTTCTCAAAGGGTACATCCCAGATCTTCTAAAGCGAATGTGTAGGTGAAACCCCCCACCCCTCATTCCTCTCACGTCGTCTCGCAGATGAAGGGAGCCGGCCCCTTTCATCACAACGATCATCTCGCAGCTGCGGAGCCGCAGATGCTTTGGTATTAGTGGGAGCGCTCCCGTTCTACCCCAGCAAGAAATAGCAGCTGCTGCTGCAAATATGTGTAAGTAGAAGGAACACCCCCTTCTGAAATAGTACCTCTCACCGCTTCTAAGGCGAATGTAAAGGTGAATGGGCACACCCCTTTCCTCTGACGTCGTGTATTAGCAGCTGCCACTACAAATGTATAAGTGAAAAGCACGCCCCCTTTCTTCTGAAATCATACGTCTGACAGCTTTTAAGACGAGTGTGTAGGTGAATAGTCATAGCCCCTTTCCTTTGAAATCTTATACATCACAGCTACGACTGTGAATGTGTAGATAAAGGACTTCACCCACCCACCCTTTCTCCGACCTCGTTACACTTCGCAGCGGCCCTCTCAGATAAGCAGATGAATGGTCACGCCCTCCTTTCTTCACAAACGATCAGCTCACAGATGCATCGGCTTAGTGCGTTTGTCCCCGTTTGGTCCGTTCAGGCCACTTTTATGATGCACGGATGAGCATCTCCCAAGACAGAATCCTCTGCGAAATGTATTATTCCGCCCGCCACATGTGTTGAAGTGCCAGCTGTTAAAGTCTCAAAGTATCAGCTCAGAGCTTTTAGTTGGTTAGGGATAGTTTGGCCCAGTAGCAGATAGGGTAGCACAACCCCAGATAATCGTAAAATACTCTTTATTGTTAGAAATATATCTTTTCGATTAATGTAATTCAATGATGGAGATTTTGCAGCATTATCGATTTATGAAAATCATTTTGAAATCAAAGAGCGCCCATCGAGTGTTATCTCTGTGTCTGTTTCGGGCCAGACAGTGTGTAACGTCACACTTTAGCGGTTTAAAATTGCAAAGCATAGCCTTCCAAATTAATGTGGGTCTTTATGCGTCAATATTGCGAGGAATTGTTCACTTCCGTGCGTTTTTAATATCGCAACGATACCATAGAAAGCGGTACAAGCTATCACTTTAGAATGCTGGGAACTCATCTCCAGCTGCCCTGGAGAGAACTCGAGGAGCACCAGTCTGTCTATGTCTAATATAATTGTATTACACATATTATGTTAGTAATAGGGGCGGATTTTGATGACGTAAAACATTGCCAAAAATGTTCAATAAAATTCTCTTAAAATGTTTTTAAAATATTATAAAACCAAAGAAACATAACGTAAAAATATTATCAAACCACTTCAGATGAACAAATCAAACTTATAGAAATGTTTCTAATGCAATCAAGGCTTCTTCCTTTTGTTCAAGTGAACTCAGCTTGCAACTTTTGATTTAGACTACTCTGTTAAAGAAAATCTCTGCCCATTATTTATCGCGAAATCCACTGAACTGTCAATGGCGCCGAGAGGCGTCACAGGAACCTTACGAAAACTACTAAAATTTTCAAAAACATTTTACATGACCTTCATGAAAGAACTTAATTATGCACAACAAATTTTGTTGAAGAAAAAATTTCTATCTTCAATTTGTAGTTCCAGAAAGACGCCGAAAAAATTCAATCTTCACAATTTTCGAAAGTTTAGAGTTATTCGTGAAAATCGGACCTACGCCATGTTATAGTGTATTTTACTCTATTTATACAAGAAATTTAAGAAAAAATTTGGGGCCGTTTTTGGAAAATGTTGAAAATCCCCAGGGGCTTCATATAAAGGTACCCCGAAATTTTGAAGAATCTTTTTTAAACATCTCAACAGCTTCGACTAGAATCAGATCGACTGGGGAATATCCATTTTGGACGAAATCGTACGTATGGTTTAGGCGCTACCAGTGTTCACAGACGGACAGACAGACGGACAGACAGACACGGGACTTCGTCGCACGAGGATGACCCGCTGCCAGTCTGCATGGCCCAGGTCAATCGTTCTCGGCACCAGGCGAGTCTGTAGTGACGTTGCTGGGGTCCTGAGTGGCAGGCGTCGTAATGGTCGGCGTGCGGCGAGCCTTGCTTTGTGAAACCACTTACCAATGGTACTGGCACTTACAGGATGTGACTGGGCAGGCTGCACAGCCCGCTGAATAGCACCAATCGTTGCCGTTGGTTCTGTTCGCGCGTGGAGGACAAGCGACGGTCCGACCTCCTCATGGTGCGTGGTAGACGTCCAGATCCTGCATTTCTTGTGTGCATGCCTTCCTCAATCCATTGCCCCCAACAGCAGGCGATGGTGGTGTCTGTACGACTGGTGTGGTGCGAAATATGGCGACAGGATCAACCAGCCTCCCGCACCCCCACGATGCAGCCCCTCTCGATCACGTCTAACTGGCCAACCGGCTGTCGAAAGAGTCGCTGCGGCATAGTGTACGTGCAGATGACGCTCTGGCGACGCTACCCGATGTCGCAATGGCCGGCGCGGCCGTTTGAAGCCCTCTTATCTAGACCAGTGGGCGCGTTGTCACGCACCTACCACCTACCACCTACCCAGTGCGCGGCCGACCGTGAAAACGATATCATTGGCTTAGCGAATGGTGTGCAAAATGCCTCAGAGTTTGCGGCGGATCAGTAGTGTCCTTCGGGTGCAGCTTTTTTATGACGATGAGTGTGTCTGTATCTATATATACAAGCGTGGGTCGAAAAAATGTTTTTCGTCCGCTAATATATATAAGGGTGGGTCGAAAAAATGTTTTTTCGCTCGCTGGGTGCTTAAATTGAAGTTTTCGATGAGAAAACATGTTTTGTGAAGCATAACGATTTTTATCATAACTCTAGAGGGCGCATCGATACTTTGTTGACATTTGGTCTTGTAGAATACAATAGATGCATCGAAAATGTCTGTATATTTTTTTTGTTTTCCCCACATTGATACCGAACGACCGTTAGACAAATATATTTTTTGGATGACCTCAGTTTTTTAAAAATGGTATAAAGTACCATTTTCCCCAATATTTAGGATTTTCTGACCCATACATTATTCAAATCGCATACTCTATCATTCTAATCATGAAAATTCATACGTAGAGGGTTTTTGGGTCTCTGAAAACAAATCCGATGTCAGATTTTTAAAATTTCAAATGGCCGATCCGACGCAATTCCAAATATTTGTCCGCCATATTGGATGCCCCCTTTCCTTGAAATCTTCCGCAGCTACAGCCGAAAATGTGCACGAATGTGTCGTAGATGAGAGCCCATGCCTCCTTTTCTCTCACATCGTGCACCTTGTAGCTGCTGCCACAAATGAAGGAGATGAATAACACGCGCCTTTTCCTGTACGTCGACCACCTCGCAGCTGCTGCCAATGTGCTGAAAATGTGTGGGTGAATAGCGTCGTCCCGTTTTCCATCACACCGTAACCTCTCATCTGGCAACAATATGCAGCAGAGATGTAAGTGGCTATGCTTTACTTTCCTCTAGTATCGAACTCATTGCAGCTCCGGCAAGTGTAGGTGATTGCTTTGCGTCTTCCCCTCTGCCTTCGTACATCTAGATGCAGCTACATTTGTCGCAAATGCGAAGATCTAAAAGCATGTCCCCTAAACCGAAATCTTGTGAAATACTGCAGAGTAGATGCTTTTGCTCTAAATGCCAAAATTACCAAGTCACCATTTCCACGTGTATGAGCTTCTCACAGAAACTGCTATTCTCAGTGTAGTCTCATCTGTCATCCTGATCCTTGCAGCTACAAATGTTACTCCAAAGATGCAGGTGACTCTTTGCAATCTGCCTCTTTTTTCTACTAGTGATATCTAATTTCATGTTTCTGTCAGATTCATCTTCTCCGTAGAGATGTCTCTTTCGAAAATCTGATGAGGTATTTTTTTCTCAGTTGAATGTGAGAAAATGTTCATAACGTCGTTGTAACGTAACAAAACACTACTTGAATCATACTAGACCTTAGTATGGTGTATGTTTCCATGTGAGCTACTCATTACATCTGCGCAATAATTAATTTTAAGGTAAATTATCATGAAGTGTATTACAGGTAGTGGACAGTTAAGCGCAATCATCGTTACTTGCTAAAATAGTGAAAATCATTTCTTTTTTATCATCAGAATCGCTCAGGAACTGAACATTGCAAAATGTAATCAACATGTTTCTGGCTATTGCCAAACTGGAAATTGAAGGATGTCATAATCATTTCACCTTCTTGTGTTATACAACGCATATATTGTGGACAAAATACAAGAATTTGTTTACAATCAAAATCCCAATCAAGTTCTTGGTGCTGAATCCTTCGATATACTCCACACTGGCTGCGCTGCCTCGCCATATTTCTGAATGTATGCACAGAAGATTCGTAACATAGTGCAATATTCGCAGCGATAACCTCAATTACGAGATATGAGATACATAAGAAAAGAGAATATTAAACAGCCTTGTAGATTGTCACGATTTATTTTCACAAAAGCCAGCAAAAACATGTGTTTTATTGCCCATATATTTTATCAATATTTGAAAAGCACATAAAAATGTTATTGGCCATTAGTCGAAGACTTCGTATCACACCTTGAAGCTATCTCACGCTAAAATATTTTAGTAAGAGAATAACGCCAGATAAATCAATATAATGTTTCAGTGTAGAGAACATATGTACGTTGTTTTGTAATATTTATTTTACTCATGATATTAGTACTTTGGGTTATCGGGCTTTTCTCGAGGAGATAGAATAAAAATGAATACAAAAGGAATAAATTAGATAATTTAATCCAAATGAAAAAATAAATAATACAGAAAAGAATGAGAAAACCACATAGAGAGAATGCACAACAAGAAAATACCCAAAGATAACACACAATACCATCCAAATGGACATTGACCTGTTGGTCATCTACAAGAAGATGGAAGGATCATTCAGTGAACAACGGATATAAACTACGGTCCAATGCTTGAAACAGAACATTAATTTTATTTGAAATGATGAGTAATTTCTAGTAAAATGCATTTTGCAAATTTTATGAACTTTCATTAATTTTATACCGCAAAAATAGAATTCAATGGCTTAGTAAAAAAAAGTTAGTTTTCGATGCACGAACAACGTCGGCACCAATAAAACTGTGTTTAAAATGGGGTTAGGGTTGCCACAAACCCCAGAAACACACCATTTTTTCGGTCTTTTACGCTACTTGTTAGACAATAACGAATAAATATTATTTAATGTGATTTTTATCAACGGATTTTGGGCTGAGGCGTTGTCCATGTTACCTTGCAACAATTTTATGATCATCAACCAATACTTATTTGACTTAAGCAGTGTGCCACATTTGCTCAAATATGGCCAATTTTACATTAAAACCATAGAAATAGACACTTTTCAATTGTTCATAGCTCCGTAAACTTTCATTCAAAATACTTTTAATTTAGATAAGATAGAGCTCGAAATCTACATTTTAAAGAACTTTGCTTCGCCACAATTTAAAAATTTCCTAAAATTTCCAAATTCCTAATAAGTGAAACTCAGTAATTAGAAGCGCAATAAAAAATATAAATTACACCTCGTCGTAATATTTCAATAACATAATCTTATCACTGAAATTTGATAGGCAACGTCGTGAAGTTATGAAATTTTATTATTTGTGATATTGCGGCATTTTCTTACGAAATGGTAGATTAAAATTAGAAGATATATATTTTGTTGTCTTATTTGTTTATTTAATATATGTTTGAGTTTATTAATGTATTTTTTGGAGAAATACAACGTGCCTATCCGTGTATTGCAAATGTTTGATACATTTTCAAAAACTTTCCTATGCACTCATGCAATTAATTATGATAAAACTATTGTTCTAGATAAACAACTGGGACACCACGACATTAAAATCATATTCTGACAACAAGCCAGTGGGTAGTCTGATTTGATAAAGAATGAAACTTTAAAATGTGTTGTGACACTTAAATATGTTGTGAAACATTGAATTCACAATCAGTGTTCGATTTCGATTTGAGACAATTAAACTTTTTTCTGAATCCTTGAGCTGGGAAAGGTGCGGTTCAGCCGAGGTTGAGAATTAAGGCAGATGGGTGTGCAAATAGCTTGAAACGATATTTTTGAATTAGGAATTGGCTAGATAATATTACATCCAGCTAAATAAAAACTCCCTACAAAAATTAAATCAATTCAGTAATACATAGAAAAATTTTTGTTCTGAACTTAATGTAAATAAGATCTTTTAAACTATTTGTGTATTTATGACTATACATTCTACAGAGCAAGTTTTTTACTCGAAACTGAAATACTCTAGAGTGCACATGCAGCTTACTTTTTGATTCACCCTCGTCCGTTCTCTAATGCTCAAAGATTGCGTCTGTGGGGCGGGCGAAATTCATTCCCTGCTGCGCGTGCAGGAAGTAACAATGCGTGGGGCATTTCGTCGCGGGGCGTATTTGATGAGGCGGCCCCGAAAGCAATCCGCGAGCGCAGCGACAATGCTGAATGGGGCCGCGAATAAGGGGGATTAGCCATAGCGGCCGGGCGGGCCGGCCGTCGCGCGGCCAGACGGTCTCCGGGGGCTGCAACGGCCGAGGGATCGTGTCGAAATGGATGGGGTGGGGACGGCAGAGTGGTGTTCTGGGGAATAGAGGGGACGAAGGGAGGGAACGGACGGGAAGAACCGCGCGTTGGGTGAAAGCTGGGATGGGCGGGTCAGGGCAAGGCCCCTATGGGTCGTTGTGGGGCAATGGCGGGGACTGTGGCGGTAGCAGAGACGGGGACAGAGATGGCCACTGGGAGGGGATCGTAGCGATGGCCGTAACAGGCGTCGAGTGTATCGCATTGAAATGGCTGGCAGAGCTATTAACGACACGCAGTACATGTGAGGCGAGAGGGCAGGTCGCCGCTATAGCTGGGAAACATGTAGGGCAGGCTAACCGAGCAAAGAAATACGGTAGAGCGGAATGGAGAGCAAGGAGGGAACGGGACCAAAACAGAGTTGACGGAAAGTTGAAGAGTGAGAAACTCAAGATAGATATGTGGAGAATGAACGAGGTTCCGCATACAAGGCAGGCCCGAAAACGAAACGGGACCGAAAATAAGGCGGGTCCGAAGGTTATGCTGGACCAAAGACTATGCGGAATCAAAGACTATGCGGGATCAAAGACTATGCGGAATCAAAGACTATGCGGGATCAAAGACTATGCGGAAATAAAGACTATGCGTAATTAAAGACTATGCGGGATCAAAGACTATGCGGGATCGAAGACAATGCGGAACCAAAGACTACGTGGGACCGGAGAGAAGTCGGAAGCGACGTGGGGTTGTAAGAGAAATAGAGAAGAAGAAGAAGGCCGGGAACTAGCCGGGGACCGCGTGAATGACGGAAGGCTGGCGTGATGGAGGAGTGGAATGGTGAAGTGGTCTCGCGAAGGGAGACCGTAACGGCGGGGAAGGACGAGGAGAGCGAACAGTAGTTAAGGTCGCGTCGCGGGGAATGGAGGGAACGCGTGCAGCACGCTCGCCTCGTGCGTCTCCCGTCCACTCTTGACCTCCTCCTCCCCCCCCGCACCACACACCACACTTCGGGAGCATCCTCGTCAGCAGTGAGTCACGAGGGCTCTCGCAGCTCAAGCACTATCCACGAAACGCGGATACGTCGACTTCAAATGTAGCTCACCAAGAGATTTCCAAAGCTTTGTGCTCAGAGCTTGACTGATCTTTTTAAATAAAAGTGTATATTTAATGCTTGTTGTTTGCAAACATTATATCTTGATCTACACACAAACTAGTAAATTATTTTAACTTTAATGTAAAACGTACTTGCAATTTTTGCTTTTTATCAATGTTAACATTGAAATTCAACCCAGCCCATAATTTGTGGTAACGAAAGGGAAATAAGTTTGAAGGTTCCTTCTATTATTCTTTGATTTTATATGTATAAATTCCCTACCAAAGCGCGAAGATACTTTTCTTCTAACATCTGCGACAGACTCGTATTATTTGATAAATTCTGTGTCGACGAACCACACAATAAACATTCATCAAACCGACAAATAATGCATACGCATTTGCCGAATTATTGCTTACACGAATACACTGTATGAAAGTAATACAAAATTTTTGAAACAAACTCATGTGATGATGATTATGATAGCGATAGCCATAGTCATTTATGAAAGTAGCAGAAGGGAGAAAGCTTTCTCCATTGGTCCTATCCTTTCGCGAGCTGGCAGTTACAGGAGTGGATTTGCCTTTATCTTTTACTGTGTAGTGGGGTGGTAAGGTGAAAGGAGGTACGGATAGTTGAATTATAATCGACAGGATGATGTGCTTACAAGATACGTGGTGCGATAAGCTAACAACGACCCAACCATGAAATCGGTCATGCTTTACTCAGGACTCGAACCAACAAGTTTTTCGCTCCGCTTACTCCATGTGATCCATGTGTCTACCCCACTGTAGCGCGTTATCAATTGTTATAATATTCTATTCTCAGGATTCACAAATATTCGAGGATAAACGGTAAAATAGATGTTATACAAAGTTCACATGATGGAATGTATCGAAAAACGTCTCATGGTTTTACAACGCAAATTATTTCATTTCAAATTTACGTACCCTCACTTGATCTCAACCATCTGTCTCCCGAGGTGCTGTTCTCAGGAAACGACACAATTGTAGTCTCACAGTGGGTCAATGCGCGGAACTGAGTAATCAGCAAGGAAACTGTTCCTCTGCACATGCTCACTGGAACAAATCTTAAGCTACTGAGCAGCTTAATCTGACTACGAATCAAGTCATCTAGCTCATTGAATTCATATGAGAATATACTGAATACTTACCTGACAGAGAAATTAAATCTCCGTTGTGCATGCCTTCTTTCACGATAAGCTATATATATTTTGAAATGTCCTTTATTGTCGGTCGTTAATTAATTGTGGTTAAATGTTATTAAACGATTTTATTCAAATAATTTATTTTACAAATTTCTCTACAACGCTCGATTCAAAAACGTTACTGAAACTTTTCCTTAAGGAGAATAGTCGAAATAATGATAATCTACAATACAAAATTGCCACTGTACCTCCCTCTAGATCACTTTTGTAAATTTTCATTGTTCGCAAAATAAGGAGTTTGATTAGCATTGAACCAGCGCATACCCGTGTAGCATGAAGTTAACGTGGCCGGTATCATTCTTCTTTGTTCTCAAGAAACAATAATATTGTAGTCTCACAGTGGGTCAGTGCGCGGAACTCAGTAACCAGCAGGGAACTGTTCATCTCCACATGCTTACTGAAACACGTCTTGAGCTACTTCCTCCAACGAATGAACATTTCATTTCAACTGTGAAGAACGAAATTACTGCTGCATTGATTTACGCAATCGTAGGCTTCCCCGGCCAAAGTCATGAGAAGGCTCTCCGCTGTCGGGTGACACCGCGTCGAGGTAAATGCGGCCGACGTTTCGACCATCATATCGAGTCTTCTTCAGGTCTGGAGTGCCATTCCAGTGCCACTCCAGCCCTGAAGAAAACCACTTACATGCCTACTCTGCCACATGGAACTACACTACACCCCGGGAGACCAGTCGGGAACTTAGAGCTTGTCCCGGCTGGAGCAGTGTCCGGCTGATGGGAGATACCAGGTTGGGGAAAACCAGCAAATCGATGGAAATTTTGACGCCGGATCTCGCATCCACCGGGGAAATAGTACAGTCAATATTAACTACACTTACGGGACTAAAGGTCTTAACAGTTTACGTGCCCGGAATCACAATTACTAAACAATAAATTCTAACAGCAAATATCGGTG
>JAHLJT010008769.1:0-17787 GCA_031308135.1 Acheta domesticus
TTTAGCATTTGATGGTGCATAAATCCTGTCTCCATTCCAGAAATGTATTTTTACTTTCTCGTGCTTTTTTATTTAATGTTGTAAAAAAAGTCAATTTTTGAAACTATTTAATTTTCGCACAAAATGTTTTACGATTTCAAATAAGTTTACAAAGAATGATGACGGACAGTGTTAATAAGAACTGTGGTATAAATAGTATTTCATAACATTACTAATGGCGAGATAGCACGTGCTGTTTCAGCCAACTAGTTTATCTATAAGAACTTATATAAGAGGATATCCACACTATTCTTAAATTAATATTAAAAAAAATAAACTGCCGAAAACTAAATGAATGTTGACAACTGCGAATTCTAAAAGTAGCAGGCTTCCTAGCTATTTCCAGCCCATTGCCTATTGTTGTGTTTAAGTGTGTTACACGTTGCTTGAATAACCCACTGAAAATGAGAAAAAGTTCCCGAAAGTTTACTTCAGGATTTTTTAAAACAATATTGTTATTAAAACTTTATTGTCAAAAGATTTTCTTACTTCATATTATGAGTACCACAAGGTATCTGATACCATCACTAACTAGATTTCCTATTATTGAAAACTCGTATTGTAATAATATGTCTTCCGATATTTATTTCGTAACACCTCTTATTGTCAATTAATTTGTGAAGGATCAAAACACGAATTACAAATAAAGAATGCACAAATCATAAGTATTAAAAAAACAGTTTTAGGAGGTACCTGTCATGCAATTCGCTGACAATATTAAGTAGATCACTTGATCCCGCACAATTGTTTTGTAGACGTTGTAATTACAAAGAAATAATAAGATCATTAGATAGATTCTAATAATCACACGAACCACTCTGGAAGGAATTATATCCGTCAGACGGTTATGAAGTATGAAAAAAAATCCAACGTCGTTCTCTAGCAACCTTAAATCTTTAACGTGATCGATGCATAAGGTCTCGTTTTTTCCTTTCTTTTTTTCTCTTTCCGATCCATTAGTTCAAAGCCTTTCTGCGTCCACTGAGGTTATAAACGTGACAGGAACAACACAGTTTCGAAATTCTCTATCGATCGAGGTCGACCGCCACGGCCCGCGCTTCTCAACTGTTGTTTCCCTTACCAAACTCTGATTGGATCCGGTGAACGGAAGGAACAGCAACGTACCAACTCGGTGTTGCCAATTTAATATTCGAGCATCGAGCATCCATCGTCAGAACTTCATGGAAAGTACAAATTTTGAGGATTAATAGTTATAATGATAGCTGACATTAACAACTAATATAATAACAATAAAAATATTTATAGTTATAAAACTAAGGATTTTCATTGAAGATGGTTATTTTGGCTTTCTACTCAACAAAACTTTGTGATTTTTACTTTCAAGGGAAGGTGGTGGGCTCTACTGAGATATCATTTGCTTATATTAACCGACTTTATAGTACCAACAATATGTCCCTTTTATTTAATATCATAAAATTAACATAATGTACGCTTATTGGCAGTCATTTTTCATTACATTTTGCCAATCAAGTTGCAATCGATTTATCGAAATCATCTCACGTTTCGTCGTCTAGTAGAAGCACGCGTGTGAGTGTGAAGTTGTGATTAGCGAAGCTGTGGTTTCTCTGTACAAAGGTTATGAGTGGACAAAATCCAGCAATCTTCAGACATACACCTTTATAAATTAGTGGTGCTAAAGAATGGCACAGACATTTCCATATTAGTTTTTCTATTTCCTTTGTCTCGGCTAGCTATTCGGACTTGACACATACTCTTGCCAGCTGCCATTTATTGTCGCCCCAAGTTTTTTTACATTTTCGTATATTTCGGTTTCTTAATAGTAGAACGAAGTATTATTTTAAGAATATTAAAGAACACTAAAAACCTTCTCCAAATTGGCAATTTCTTTCACAAATTTGGAGCCGTTTTAAGAAAATGACGTTTAAGTGTCAGTGTAATTCTAAATTTGGAGCTCTTTTTCACAGGAATCTTTTGTGATTTCGAAAAACTTCATTAGAAGTAATTTGAAGCAATTTACTCACAAATACAAGTGTTTACAATTGCAGGAAATGTGCATATTAACGGTGTGAGATATCTTTAAAAAAATTACATTTGTGTATTTTTGAAAAAAAAACAACAAAAAACAAAACAAAGTGAACTTAACGTCATATTAAAGAGTACAATTTGCGCTATCCGTTCGAAAAGTTTGAGGAAAAATTTGGAGCCATTTATGAGAAAATGGCGTTTGAGCGTTTTTTGAAATGTGGAATTTTGAGCTAGTTTTCACAGAAAACTGTAGAGGTTTCGAGAAACTTTACTTGACATTATTTAAGGCACATATAATACACTTTACATTACATGTAAAGCCCATGTAATGCACAATATAATAATGTGAACAAATCGCTTCTATGTAAATATTCACGACGTGAGAGACAAGTCAAAAAAAATTACGTTGTGATCGAGTGACAACATAAATTTTCTCTGTCTTATTTTTTCACGAGATGTAGGCGGCTTTGTCCTCATTTCAAAGTACTTGGTTTAAGCACGTTCTCATTTACCGTAGAATTTAAAATCACGCAGGAATTCTTTATTAACATTTGCATGCGAATAAAGTTGCTCCATGCAGGCCTATATTACGCGTTCTTTAACGTTCAGGTGGTTTCGAAATGTGCTGCAGCCATTCGAGCCAAGTGCAACGCTCGCAGTTGTGACAGCCTGGCAAACAACCGACACACGTCTGGTTGCGAGTTTCTGCAGGTGACGTAACATTACAAGAGCAGTGCCTTTGCAAACCCCAAGCTGTGTAATTCAAATGAGTCTGACCACTTCCCGACTTCCTGCTGCACTTCTACTAAAGAGCACTTGCAACATAAGGGAAAAACAATAACAAAAAACAAAGAAAAAGCAATGTTTTCAAGTCGAAAAGTATGTTGAACGCTTAATTAAATGGCTATGAAATTTTAGCAACATAAGGGAAAAATTTGCAACTTAAGCACTTGCAACAACTTAAGCACTTAACTTAACTTAAGCACTTGCAACATAAGGGAAAACAATAACAAAAAACAAAGAAAAAGCAATTGTTTTCAAGTCGAAAAGTATGTTGTACGCTTAATTAAATGGCTATGAAATTTTAGACAATGTTATGTACTTCAACATTGGGTAGTTTTGATGGTTCATGTATATTATTGTCAAAGGGATTGAGTATTTTTAATTTAAGAAGAAATCGTTGTAACTGTAAAAACGTTATTGTTTCTAAATATAGTATTTCTAACGAACTTTTGCTTATGCGCTCGGGACAAAGGTTAATAATGATTAATAGATGTGAAAATGTATTTTATTTTTAATTAACCATATCTAAATGATTTCGGTCTTGCCAGTGTAGTGAGCACTCTAATCTATACATTTCGGGATTCTAATGCACTAGTGACTTACAGCAGCTTACTTACATGTTGCTGAACAAAACCACACAAATGGTTTTCCAAAAAGTAGCTCGCGCAGTGCTCAAGAACAAGTAATACAAATACTCTTTCATATCACCACAATAAATTAAATATTTCAACAATATTTGTTAAATATTTAATATTTAACAAAATATTGAAACATTCTTCACGAATGCTGCAGAAATATAGTACCATATATTCATATACGTACTACAACAGTTCTTTACATCCAAACCATCAATAAAGTTGCTGTTCCATAACGCAACACGTCAACGGCAAATATTTAATGCCGGCGGCCCCTTTCTTGGAGCCTTGCTGTCGCATGATGTCAACTTTGTCGTAAACAGTGACTCATCGAGTATGTTGATTCAGTAGCTACGCGCAGAATGAGAAACGGAGAAATAATAGAATCAAACATTTGCATTTTTGAATCAAAATCGAAATATTGTTTATTTTGGTATTTTCTCGAGTTCCTGAGAACCTAACAAATCCATATACACCCTTGAATTGCCGGAAGCCGCAGTTTTTTAAATTTCTTCGTGCGATAGAATATAGATTGATTGATTCGGGTTTGTGGGCGCGTCAACTAAGTAGGTCATTAGTCCCTAAGAGTAGTGCGTGTTTTTCTCGGGAGGTGGCGATGTTCTTTTCCCCGCTGGATGGCGAGATCTGGCGCCGACCTACCGTCGACTAGCGGGTTTTTCCCCTCAACCAGGTATCTCCCACCAGCGGGGCACCGCCCCAACCGGGACAAGCTCTAAGGTGTGTGCATGTTAGTGTAAGTGTGTGTGTAAGAGGAGAGAATAGGACAAGGAATAGGAAGGAAAGATCGCGCGCGGTCCGTGGGCCGTTTGTTAGGGTACTGGTCGGGTACTGTTGATCGGAGAAACCATGGGAAACTACCGATCAGAGCAGCCGGTCGCTAGAATTCTCCTTCAGACAGCGACTGAATTCGACCTAGCTGACAAGCTAGTGTCGAAAATCCTGCCGCCGCGGCGCGCCGTCGGGACTCGAACCTAGGACCACCCGGTCAGAGGGACTGCTGTGACATCAGAGGAATATAGATAATGTTGTAGATGTTGACTGCTAATTCTGAGTCCATCGTGTGTGCAAGGATCCAGCAACAACCCCATAGCAGCCGTCTCCCTAAGAAAACAGGTTGTCAGAGCTGCGGCTGCAGGAGAAACTCGGCGATAACGCGGCACGGGAGACGCCACGTGGAAAACTGCGAACAAGTCGAGATTACGTTTCGCACCGCCAGGCGTCGCAGCTGTTAATTAAATAAGGTTGCCTTCTCTTCCATCCGCCATCACCGTCACCGCCGCGACCTCAGCCTTTCGTGCCGCCCGACCTCAACACCGCCATCTCCCCACCGCCACCGCTCCGACGCCTCGCAGCTGGGGGAATCGTGGTGACGATTGATCTCAACATTATAGCTGGATGCACAACTGCAATGCTTTGAAGTACTGAAAATCGTGACGGATCGTTTTTCGTTGGTTTGGCTGTGATGAACGTCTACCTACAAACCTTCTTCCATGTTGAATGCGTCTTGTGTGTATTATTCGGTTGTAAAGAACGCAAACAAACTGTTAACTATATGTGAATGCTACTTTAATTGCTATAAAAAATATACAAGATATTTGATTGTCATTACTTCAATAATATTTTTTTAGGTTTCCGACGACTATTATTTGCTATAAGTCGATCTAACGAAGTTATTAATCATACAGTACTCAAACCAAGAACATTTCCTTACGTAATGTTAAAAAAGTCTCCATGAAATAAAAGACTGAATTATGTAGTGTTGTAGATAAATTGCAATTTCAAAGTATTAAATATTGGTTACTTCTAAATTTTTATTATGTTTTAGTGAAAATAAAAGAGAATAAATGTTAAAATTGGAATGAGGACGCTAATTCCTGCTATTTGGTTCTGAGATAACCAGTACAGAAAAGATGTTCATCGTCATGGCGGACTGTCAACGACTTCTGAGTACAGTGTTGCATCCAGTCTTTACTAGAGCCTCACTGGAGGTGACGGAGGCTGCCGCGGTTTCTGGTGGAGAGTTGTAGACGGCCACCCGGACCCTGAGTTTCGGGGCGGCACTCACGTCGTTAGCTTGAAGCTGGAGGCAGACCTTCTCTTTATGAAAAAATATATTGCCTTCTAGGTTTAAGTTTGAAAACATTAAAAATAAAGAGAACTTCTCGCTTCTCTTTGAAATATATTTTTACAAGGAATTCATTTTCAATAATGTTCTTCGCTCCTACACTTATTATTTAGTTTGAAAGTATTGCACGGTCACCAAATCAAATAGAATCCCACGAAAAGAAAAAGAAACGATGAAGAAAAACATATTTTAATTACACTTTGGCCAAAAATATTTATTTTATAACTAAACGTATCGAAAAGTGAGTTAAAGCTAATACAAGATATTACGAGTGAATAATAGAATTTTGAAATAATTGAATTTATAATTATATATCACATTTTCAAAGGCATTGCAACTCTATCACTCTTGAATCTGCTTAAAGGGTGTTCTGTGAATGAGTGTTCATGATTTATAAAAATGTTTTGTAGTGAACAATTGACAAACGAATTCCGAAATTGAACGCAGCGAAATCGAATATTAAACGTTGTTTCATTAACGTAATTGGAAATTACACCGCTTTGGGATATTCGAACGTTACTGATGATGGAAGGAGAATCAACGAAATATAATTTCAGGCATTGACTAAAATGGTTGTAAAAGCTTTTCTAATTAAAATTTTTTCTTGGAATGCTTTTTACCAAATAACGCAGTTTTTTGGTTAACGAAATGCTCAATATTTCTTTGTAGTGCAGCCAGCTATCACAACATATAACGTTTATATGGAAATGTTTTGAAAATAAAAGCAACTATCCATGTGTACATTCATTGCTTCACAGATTTTTCACATTCTCTAATTTGCAGTTCAGAAGTTTTTTGAAAGATGTTCGAGAAGATATTAATAAAAACGTAATCATAAAGTAATATCATTTTAATTTTTTTGCATGGCCATTGGTATTTTTAATCAGAAAAGTTTTCATCGAAAAGCAGACTTGAAATTTCTAGTAGTTCGATTTTAGTGTCGTGTGCAGCACAACGGATAAGTCGAATATCTCAATCGTAAAGTAAGGGGATTGCGTTTCACGTCATTTTCACTTTCACGTCGAGAGCTTAAAATGATACATTTAAGATACAATAAACATCAGTGTTTTTTCCTCAACTTTTCTTTGTAGCTGCTCAAATTTTATTGAAAAACTTTCCGATGAATACAATCAGTGGAGGTTCAGATTTTTCCGGTCAGTAGTACCTACTTGTGCATTGACGTACCCAAAAGTGTATCGAAAAAATTAAACAACTGAAAATTTGGCTAGTGAATATTGTCTTCCTGTTTCTACCTCTCACGATCTTCTCTCTCCCTATCGCTTGCGCTCTCTCTCTTTCCCTGTCCTTCCTCTTCTTTTTCTCTCTCTCTCCCTCGCACTCCGAACCAACTGGCACTTTTTCTTCCTCCCCACCCTCTCTCCTTCCCTTTCTTTCCCCTCCGTTCTTCCTTATCCTTCTCCGTTCCGTTGCATCGTCTTTTCCATCTCTCCGTCTCTCGTTAACCTTGTTTCCGCTTCTCCTCCCTCCGTCTGTGTGTGTATGTGAGTGGTGAGTGTGTGTGTGTGTGTGTGTACCCCGAGCGCTCATCCCTAGCGCTCGTGCCATCCGCCTCGATGCCGCCTGCGCCGCCGCTCGGCGTCTCAACTTTCGCACTCGACGCCGCCCCGCCCCGCCCCACCCCGCGCAACGCGACGCCCTCCAATTTGGTGCGCGCGGCGGAAAAGGGGACGGGGAGGGTTCGGGGAGGGGTTGGGGAGGAGGTGGGGAGGGGGTGGGGAGGAGCCGGGGAGGGGCGGGGAGGGGGAGTGGAGAGGGTGGAGGAGGAGAGCTACAGAGAGGGGCGGGGGGTGGCGTGGAGGGGAAGCGGAGGGGCGCGGAGGGGGAGTGGAGGGTGCAGGGAAAAGTGGTGGAGATGCAGGAGAGGGAAGAGCGTGGAAGGTGCGGGGAGGGGTGGGGAAGGCCAGGTAGGTGGCAGGGAGGGGGAGTGGAAGGTGCGAAGAGGGGTGGGGAGAGGTGAGGTGGAGCGGGGTGTGGTGGAGAGAAGGACGTGGGGGGGAGTGGTGGGTAAAGGGAGGAGTGGGTGATGCGAGGTGTGGGAAGGGCGGGGAGGGTGCGGAAGGCCGGGGAGGTGGCAGGAAGGGGGTATGGATGGGGAGTGGAGGGTGCAGGGAGGGGTGGGGTGAGGCGGGGAGGGTCGTGGTGATGGCGGGGTGGAGGGGGCGGCGCGCCCTCTCACTTCCCAGCGCCGACAGCCGGGCAGGTGGGGCTACACACTGGTCAGCGTGATTTACGACACCCTTAATCCTCTTTCGTATCGATTTGTGACAATACTATAGATGATTCAGAATAAACGTCATAGGAGCATTCCACGGTCACGTGTGGGACATTTGTACGCATTTTCTATTTAGTTGTTACCGCATAAAAATTAAGTAAATAGTTATATTTTCTGAATAACGGGTGAAACAAAGAGCAAACTATGACTTATTTTTTGACATATAGAAAGTTGTTATATCTTTCTAATTTTTTGAGTAAAAGAAAAAATAATATATGGTCACGTGCGGGACAGGTGAATATTACCTCATTAACAAAGACTTCTATTCAGATAAGATTATCAGCCCATCTGCGGGTGCAGCAAGCGTGTATTATTTTTTTCTGAAATCCTCGTACATAAATCTATAGTTTCAGGTAAATAAAACCATGAAAACATCAGTTCCCGGACTTGTATGTTTTTCTTTATAATGGTCACGTGCGGGACACTAAGGGTCACGTGTGGGACATTTACTATCAGCTTGCCGAAAAAATTAATCAAATAACCATAAAAACTATAATTTCAGCAAATGTTACCATATTTGCTGAATGGCAAATGCGGTAACAATACGAGGATATAAATGGACACAATAGAAGACTGATAAAAACATGATAACATTATGATTACCGATATTTATTGATAGCATGCTTTTTTGTAGATAGTGCATTTTTCTTACATGCGATTACATTTTTTTCACCAATAAGAACATTAAATTTTTTATGTCAGGAACTGCTACTACATTTTTCCACGCCTTTTCTGAAGCAATCACGGTCACTATGTAATCATTTGCTAAATAAATAATTCGGGTAGCGCTAGCAACTTCAGAAGCAATTTCAGCAACATCTGATGAACGTTGTATCCTTTCCCTTGAACCATAATTTTCTCTCACTCGACGCTTTACATTGCTTCCAATTCCATCGACGACACTTTTACCATGGTCAGTTGCAAAATACTTCCAAGAAAATTTTCTTTTATATTTTTCAGAAATATGCGAAGTTCCTTCATTGTAAATTTATTTTTAAATTCTTATGATGGCCCATCGATCCATATTATTTCTGACTCTGGCTGATCATCACTTGCCCGAATGATTTACTCATACAAAAAATCGATGAACACGAACACTTTCTTATATTGACGGAACAAATTACGTAGGTTTTGCACTACCCTTTATAGAAGACTGCCGCAGTAAACAAAAGTACACTTTTGCGTAACCAAAGAGCACGTTGGATTCATTCTGTATTCACAACTGAAATTCCTTTTGCCGAATACGTTTTGTGTTAATATGCTTTATCACATCAGGTAGATCAGCTGTCTAGTTCATGTAGTTCTCCTAAATTGGTCTCTTTAAAAGAAAGTTGTAACCTACCATCACCGCTTTTTTTCCATACTTTCCAAATCACAATTTGCTCTGGTTGAGAGGGACAAGGCATAAGGTTTCCCATAGGAACACTGATCACAAATGTTCTTCTAATAACAAGTCTAGCTTACTGTCACAGAGTACACTTTCCCAAAAGTCATTTGAGTACGTAGCTTTAGGAGAAAGTTAAGTAAATTTCAGTTTGAAATTTTCGTGAATTTTGCATTGGTCAGCTGGAGTGTCTTTTGGTAACAATACATATTTTGGACGAAGAGAATACAATTTTGAAATTGCGGTTTCTTTTTTGAAAATGAAGTACGGTTCTTTTAAAAACATAGTCAAATAATGTTTTTGCAATTTTTCTCTTTTACCTTAATTCCAAACTGTTACATCTTTCATTCCTGGTATACAAGTATAAGTAATGTCAGGGCGGGAAAAAAATTGGTAACTGTCATATTTTCATTTTCCTCATGATCGGTTGACTTATCTTTATGCACTTCTTTAAGCCAATGCGTTTCTCTAAACTTATTACTCTACAGCTTTTGTTTCCTAGGCGATTTTAGGAGAATCCGAGG
The DNA here is from genome assembly GCA_031308135.1 of Acheta domesticus. Lineage (NCBI taxonomy): Eukaryota > Metazoa > Arthropoda > Insecta > Orthoptera > Gryllidae > Acheta > Acheta domesticus. The sequence continues at coordinate 9,812 of JAHLJT010008769.1, forward strand.
TATCTTCTAAACGGTTTTTGGATAATGTTGTCTCACAGGAATAATGTGTGTTTGGCGAATTTGTTTGGTCATTAAAATTTATTTTGGTATTTAGCTTTTTATTTGCTCTCTGCATTCTCTTCCTATCTATTTCATATCTCCTGAAGTCCTGTTGCTCTTTTTCACACATTGCACTCCTCTTTTTTCCTCTCAAATATGAAATTCTTTTTATTTTCTTCTTTTAGATTGTTTGGATTTTTAGCTTTCTACCTTTCCCTCATCTTGTTCATCTTTCTATCACTAACAGATTCTTTGGCATTTCCATTTCTAAATTGTAAAATAATATAAAATCAACATATTTAATAGTAAAACGTTTCAATGAAGAGATGTTACGGCCGTGCAGTGACAGGACGGTCACGTGCGGGACAAAAACATAATTTGTTATAATTGCGTCTATATTAAGAATGTGATTTAAAACTATTTTAACCCAATACTTAGACATTAAGTGAAGAAAAAAATGTATTCACAGATCACTTGCAGAATGTATTTTCCTCTGTAAAACAAAACTTAGCCTATTTCGGGTCACGTGCGGGACATTGAATTTGATTGATTTCATTCGGTTAGTTAATTACTTGTAGACATTTTTACAGAGCTGTAAGAATGAAAACATATTCTTTCGTATACTTACATTATCCTGGAAAACACAGAACCTTCACAACAATGGTTGTTATGCAAATTACAACCTCTGAAAACAGTATCGTTTCAAGCATGCGAAAAACCGCGAAACAATCTAGCATGAAAGTAGGTGTACCACTCTTGGAATTAGAAACTAGTGAAAAAGTCAAACATTTATGACTAATTATAGTTTCAGGAAAGGTTTTATACGGTTTTTAGTTGGAAGAAAAAAATAAAAGATGTAAGCATAAAAGTTACTGATTTTCATGGAATGCTCCCATAAACTTCTAGGACGTGTAAGAGGTTAATGATTACCACATCTGACATTAGCACCTGATTAGAAGGCAAACCCATCGTGCATTGGTTCGGTGGGTCATGTTTCGATGCAGACTGGTTTAAGTGCCTCAAGGCATCAACTAATGTCACTGCAGTACCTCTGACCGGGAGGTCCTAAGTTCGAGTCCCGTCGGTGGTAGAATGGTTAGGTCTAGTTCAGACGCTGTCTGGAGGAGAATTCTGGTGACAGACTTCTGTGATAGATAGCTCTCCGTGGTTTCTCCGATCAACACCAGGCGAATGCCGGAGCTGTACCCTAACAAACAGGCTACGGACCGCGCGCGATCTTTCCTTCCTCTTCCTTGTCCTATTCTCATCCCTTACTTACTTACACACACACACACGTGCACTACACTACTACACATATCGGGAGACCAGTAAGTGATTTTGAGCTTTCCCGGCTGGGGTGGTGTCCCGCTGCTGAGATACCTGATACCTGGTTAAGGGAAAACTCTTTAAATCGACATGTAAGTCGGTGCTGGGTCTCACAATCCAACTGAAGGAAATCACCGCCATCTCCCGTGATAAAACATGTACTACATCTGCGGGACTAACGACCAAAGCAGTTGACATGCTCGAAAACACGAAATAATCATTTTGGTTCAGTCTACGATCTTGCACGTGCCGGCCATACATAAAAGCATGATAAGACGCTTACTAGTCAATGGTAAATGCATCTGCAACTTCGTTATTTGAGTCGTTGAGGGCAAAAGAGGTGTTAGTCAAAAGCATATTTTCTAGAAAATGATGTAAACGAAAAATGCTGTAAAACTATAATGCTAAGAAATAAATGATCTAAAGTGTTACGAACGTGTTAAAAAGATATTCTTTTAACTTACTTAAGATATTTTGGACTGAAAACATTGCTTATTAATGCTGTAACTAACTATTTTGTTGACTTTCACCACTTTTGCACACTCCCTTTCTAAAAACTATGACTTCCATTCAAATAATTGGCATGCGCAATTTTCGTCTGCAATAGTAATGTGTTGGACAAGTAGGGCTTTATCACGATTTTCAACCAAGTGAGAGCAATCTTGAAGTTGCGATTTGACCTGTGCTCGTATCACTAAAAGCTATTAAATGTTTGTTTTTCTTTGAGATGTTCTTTCTCAGGACGTTCCAGTTTCTAGTTGTTCATATATCTGTGAGTTTCATTTATTTTTTCAATATACTACATCAAATGTAAACGAAAACATACTTAACATATTTTTTCCCCCAGTTTAAGGTTTATATATCTCGACACAATAGCATTATGTTTCTTCATGGAACAAAATACATTAACAAACAGTCCTAATATTTGAGTTATAAATATTCTGTCCAATGTAAAAGTAATGGGATCATTTCAATGTTTTTGCATCTTGTACAATTATTGTGCGAATGAGACATTTTCCTCGAACTTAAGGATTATTTCAGTCGTATTACAACAACATTGTATCTTATTAATTACAAATTAAATGGCTTAAAATACTTGATTTCTTCGCTTTTTTAGTGAAAGATATATTTATTTCTGAGGAATACTTTAACCTAACCACTCCTATGTACAAAAAAAAGTTTCATTCTTCGATTGTCACAATGCGATAATTGCCTCAAAACAAACGAATTCGAAACTGAAAAGCATCTCTCGTTTCCCACACAGAGGTGTAATGTGGCGATATGACATTCTTTCAGAAGATTCTCAAAAACGACTGTGTTACATTGAATTGCAAAGATTTTTAACCCTCGAACTCCGAATTCATAGGTTCGATCGCCCTACCAAAAGCATTGCAGAACTTAGCAATTTCCATTATAACTCTATGTGTAGAAATTTTGTTAAATATCGACAAATGTTTCGTAAACTTCAGTTTCCATGAGTAAGCGAAAACTTTCCAAGAGCTAAAGAGAGTTAATTAAATTGCTAAGGACGAGTTAATTAAATGAGCGAAGAAAGATCAATATGGGAAAATGAATTTTGGCTTTATTATTATGTTACCAAAGCTTCAATATTGTATTTTAGGTATACAAACATTTTATAATCTATGTTAATGCACTTAAACTACGAAATGTTTTATCTCCTATTGTAGTATAATACATATCGAGATCGATTATTGATAATTTTAGATAGGTAGTTAAATTCATTCAGACAAACTAAGTTGTCAAGGAAATTAAATGATCACCCATTTCACCCCAAAAACGGTTTCAAAATATTAAAAGTAGTGGTATTCATAGCAATGTGAAATGTTGATATCATTCTTATGATTTGGTGTAATAATGTGACAGAAAGCTGCCTGTGGAAGTCAGGCTGACAGAGACCTGCTCTGGCCACACGCAGTACACTAACGTACGGCAAATTGCCTATCAGTTAGGCGACAGTGCGAAATTTTAAGTAATCGCCCACCATGTAGCAAGTTGATGGCACTGTTGACGATGCGATGGTTAACGTGATTTTAACGTATCTTTATGAAACAATTGACTTTTTGTTCATTTTCTAAATTACTTTTTCATTCGTGTGTTCACTAACGAATCGTCAGAAAGATTTCATTTAAACTTCAAAGCATCCTTGCTGTCTATTTGAAAAAAGTATCACATTTTTTCGGCAGTGTAATCCACATGTCGTGCATCTGTTTTCCTTCTTTATTAAATAAGTTAATTTTGTGAATGAATACATTGCATTGTTCTGTGAAAACAAACAGACAGTTAATGCAATATGAAGAGAAGCTGGTAAATAAAACAATGTAGGCTTTCAGGGCTGAATACAGTATTAAAAATACCTTCCGGGCTGTCAGCCTTGGACGATCGGACATTCTATGCCCAAACGTTTCGTCTGCTACAGTGGCAGACATCTCCAATGGTTACACGCACTGTCCTTTCAGACAGCTAACTGGAGAGTGGTAAACATTTCTTCTTTGTTTACGGCGTTGGGGCACTGGTGATTGTTGGATGCTGATGTGGGGACGTTTTAGTTTTCCCCAACTTACTTTTTTTATTACTTCTGCATGATTTACAATCTGTTCTTGTTAGAAAAATAAGTAAATGGTGTGTAATAAATACATTTCTGACGTGAATTTTGTGACACTGAAAATTTCATTTAAGAAATCAGTATGGCAAATCTAAAATATTCTTTCGTTTCAGTCTATATATATTATGTTCACTGTTGTCTAGCAGGTTTGTTGAAAGGTAATTTGGATGCTCGTACTGTCTCTTCTGGTAAGCTTGGCTCTTCGCCCCAACGTATTTAATATAAATTTTAATAAAAAAGAGAAAGGGATAAAGTCCACGCGACATGGATACCCGCACTCTTTTGCATCGCTAAGCATGTATTTCAAATATATAGGAAACATTTTGAATTAATTTTCTCATTTTCTCACCTCTAAACTGCACTATTATTCATTATAACTTTGTTACATCAAGCTCCGATTTCAATATCTGCTTGCCAGCAACATCTCTGTTGAACACTCCGTGGCAAAGAGCTGGACTAGAATGGAAGAGGGGATGCGCGGTCCCGTCCAACTCCTTCACATTTCCTCTCACGAGTAAAATACGTCGATGGCAAGTCGACGGTTCTCCAGACAGACTTGGTGAAATGAAACTCAAAAAGTGAGAACACACTGAGTTTATTACAGAAGTGAATAAAATACAGGTTATACAAATTTCTATTACAAAGTCGAAAATGGTTGTGAACGCTTTAAATGTTTCCTTACAAACTATATAGACTACATCCCCACTCCTGTTTGTAAGTACATGGTGGAGGGGGAGATACTTGTTATGGTCAGAGACGCGAGTGCGCTCTGTGTGGCCCTTATCACGGGCGGAGGGGGAACTCCAAAGCGAGGGTCTTGGTATCACGAGGACTGTGCCCCGAAGTGACCTTTCATGATTACATGGAGGTTAAGGGGCAGGCGTTAGTTATTGGAGCCTTCGACGTCTTATCTGAGCGCAGGGCGCAACTGAGATGAAATTTGTTAGTATTTATTAGGTGCTTAAGATAGAAGTGCGTTAAAATTATCGGGGACACGAAAAGACGCCTTCTTTCTGGTTTCAAGATATCGGTTATCGGGCCTCGTGCTTTAATTAAATTCATAAGCCCTGCCTTGCTCCGGAGTACATTGCGTAATGCTATGTACAGCCTGTACGCTCTGTACGTGGGGATATAAGTCACGCATGGAGCTGCACATGTTAGAAAGCAGGAGAAGCAGGGAGTCAACCCGCTCCATTACCAGAATATGCGCTGCAATGTTGAACTTTGTACAATAGCTCGAACTTTGAAAAATTAAGTTAGAAAAGAAACTATACTGAAACTCTACAAAACAATGGCTCTACCCATGCTCTTATACGGAAGGGAATGTTGGACATTAACTAAAGACCAAATTAGAAGATTTTAATCAGCTGAAATGAAGTTTCTTCGAACCGTAGCAGGTTATACACTTCTTGATCACAAGAAAAGCGAAGAAATTAGAAATGAATTAAACATTTTAAGTGTGAATGACAATATTAAAGAATATAGAGAAAAATGGAAATATCGTATATTAAGAATGCCCGAAGAACGGATAGTCAAAGTGGCCTTAAACTACAAGCCGAAGGGAAGAAGAAATGTGGGAAGGCCACTGAGAAGATGGAGTGAGCAGTTTTCAGGAGCCGGAACAGACTGAACAAGTATAATCCTTGCAGTTGATGATAATTTTCATCTTGAAACAAATACAATCATTTGTGTGTGACGGACGACCCTCCTTTCTCTCCTGGCTGAGGGTCGCATCTAGTTAATAACCACTAATTGCTTGTAAAATGAATGTTACAAACTTCAGTCGTATGCAGAAAAGTTTTGTCAATGAAGATGTAGTGGTCAATTGAATATAAGGGAGTTATTTGCATTTATTCATGTGACATTTGCAACCCTGTATGTGCAGATGTTAGGCATCATGAAATCTTGGTCAGAACCTGACCCGCCAAACATCTGTGCATATGGGGTTGCCTAAACATAAGGGAGTAATAAAAGATGTCACATGAATTCCGTCAACTTTATGTTTTTATTGAGAGAGCCGGCTTTCGACGGCTTTGCCCTCATCAGTCTACAGATACAAACAACAATGAAAAATAATAGTTACATTTTAAATTATAATAGCAAATTAAATTAGAAATTAAGAAATTTAAGGGGGGGTATTAATGTAGAGACCAATAGCACATGAAATTAAAAAGTATAAAATGCAAAGGAGGGGGATAAAAATAAATAATATATATTTATATACACTAGTGAGAACACGTGAGATTAAATCGCACCGTCAGTCAAAAAACCAAACTTCTCTAACCGTCATTCAAAGGCTACACATAAGTACGTTGATGAAATCACTTAATAAAATAATGTATTGTATGCAACAATAAAGATCACTAAGCTCTTCTATTTCAAGATTTCTTTTCAATGTAGAAAATCACGTTCACGTGCTTACACAATCTACTCTAAACCACTAAACTGAAACAAACAAAAATGCTTGAGATTGTAACATTCACTTGTCCACCGCCACCGTCCGACAGTGTAATTTTCTTCCGAAAGATCGCGCGACAATCACAAATTACAGGTCCCGAATTAATATTTACGAATTTTTAACGCACTTTTTAATACGAATGTCTCAAGTGCAGCTGAAAAGGACAAACACGATTTTTCAATCCATTGTTTCTTTGTACAGATGGGTTTCGTAAGTCACCCAATTTATTGAAAAGACCAAACAGCACTTTGAGAAATAATATACAGGTGTCCGGGGAGGAAAGGTCGAAACTTCAAAAATAAGCTCTTAAGGCAATTCTAAGCACATTTTGTCCAATAAACTTCGTGGATATTCCGAATGGTTGTACCACAATGAGCAAACAAAAGTTTGTTTGAAAAATTGATTTATAGGCAAAAATTTGCATTATGGAAGCGTGGAGACACTCCAGAAACATGTTAATTGTTTATTACTTACAAAAGAAATAAATATATTTGTTCATAAATAAAAAAGACGGCTCTACTCCTTTCGACTCCTTTTTTATTTCTCGCTTAATTTTTCTGTCTGAGCAAATAGATTCATTTCTTTTGTAAATAATAAAGAACTTATATGATAATAGGGTGTTTTTATGCTTCTCTAATGCAAATTTTTGCCTATAAATCAATTTTTCAAACCAACTTTTGAGTGCTCATTGCGGCTCAACCATTCGGAATATCCACGTAGTTTATTGGACAAAATGTGCTTAGAATTGTCTTAAGAGCTTATTTTCTAAGTTTCGGCGTTTACTCCCCGGACACTCTGTATACGATTATGCCCCGGCGGCGAGAGCGTTTCAGGAGAGGCGGGGCCTTTTCGCCGCGTTCGGCGCGGGAACATGGCACCGCTGCTGAATCCGCGTGGGTTTCGGAAAAGCGGAGGAATCTTCATGAGCTTGCTAACCAGAAACGCTGCTTGTTTTTCTGCATCGCGTTTCAGGTAAACAAAGGGGAATAAATCGCTGCTATGTATCTCTCGCCCCACCTTCGCGGAAATAAAGGCAGCTTTCGATGTCTGCGGGTGTAGGTTGAGTCTCCGAGAATGTGTCGACAAGGAGAGAACGGACCGAAATCGCGTGTTTGTTTCAGTCGAGTTTTTTAATAAAATTTGTTACAATTTTTAAATTTGGATGCATTACTTGTTCGATTGCTTCAGTAACTCATTGTCATAACTCACCATTAGAAAGTCATCAAAACACTGAAGAAAACACGAGTTTTCTACAACTGTGTTTTCACAATTTTTTACACAGGATTATTCAAAATTACCTTTGAATATGTTGTTTTTAATACCTAATTCTTGAAATATAGAACATGTATTTCCTCCTGCACAAAGCAATGACGCACTCCAATGTAACAACTTCCAATACTCAGAGGCTGAGATACTCATCTCAGCGAGACTTAGGGGAAACACCCTACAAAGTGATCAAGCTGGGAAAATGATGAAAGTGGACGCTAACAGCACATCCGTTTTGATGGTGCTACTGCAGGTCGCCGCGCC
>JAHLJT010008771.1:0-23698 GCA_031308135.1 Acheta domesticus
CTCAAACTGCCAAAATTCAAACAATCACGCGTCTGCCGATAAAGTTATGACCACTGTGTTTTAGGAATCGAAAGGAGGTATTGTTTGGTGAACTTCATCGCCAATTGTACCACAACAAACATTGTCATTGTTAATCACCAAATCTACTACATCAGATCAGCCGAAAAGTATCTTCTGATGACCAACTACCTTACCTTCACGGGGAGAAAACATCAAACTGTGCTCACCCGTTTTCTAAGAATTGGCCATTCCAAACTTACCCATCAGCATACTTACTACAAAGAATCAAAAAAATTGTGACCAATGTCAATACCTGCCCTTTCTATACCACACATATTATTGTTCTAGTTCCATTTACACAGATATCCGCAAAAAATATGCAATACCTCTCACTCTCCCTGAAATCCTTAACAACACCAATACCACATCAAAATGTCTTTAAATTCTTTAAAGGAAATTAACCTTATCAATAAACTGTAAGAAACCAAAAATCTGTTAAGCACCAATATTGTCACAATGTTATATCAAATACTGTAGTAGTCAATGCCCCAACACGATATTTTGATGATTTTTTTTCTCTGTTTATAATTCTGTTAGCTGCGAATGTGATTGTAAATTGCCGTCATGTAAATTTACACTTTATATTGCACAAACTATGTATTTGTCGCTTTAATCTTAAATTTTGTTGTATGAAACTCTCATGTACATTGTATACACTGTATTTGAATGTGGTCGCTAATGACCTAGCTCAGTTCATGCGACCTTTTAAATAAAGCATATTAAAAAAACATTGTCAGATTCTGAAAAACCTCCATCAGCCGGCTCTTGAGAACCGAGAAGAGGAATATCGATCGCATCATGGCGCCGTACGACTCTCCACGAGATGCTCGTCCCTGCGTCGCCCAATCAAACCCACACTCTCCTGCAACAGTTTGTAAGGAATATCGTCACACCACACACCTTAACGGTACTATAGCGTTATGGGCTTGGTGTCCGGCTCAGTGAAGAAGGTATGGACGTGAGAGTGGCCTAAAATATAGCCACCCCAACAAAAAGTGCCACACCAGACCAGAGGGACTTCTAAGAGGGCAGGTGGGTGGTGCAGCAAGCGTGTCGCTGCTGCAAAGAGACAGCGTCGGGCTAGACATGTCTCAGAGCAGCGCATGGGGGGAGATGTAGGAGGTCTCGTGATTCGGCCCTTCTATAAGGCCGTGTCGCTGTGTTTGAGAAAATGAAAATGTCATAAGACATTATCATTGTAAAGTACCCCGAAAAAATTCAAAAATTCTGCCCAAATTGACAGGATTTTGAGTCGGGCAAGATTCACTCGCGAAACATTCATTTCGACAAAAATTATACTACTCAAATTTTACTTATAAGTTACGCCCCTACTACTGTTGTTTTACAGTCCGGTCAAGACAGATTGGCAGAAGATTTGGGGACAAAAAAACTTTTTCGGTATTAAGGAACCATAAACTTACACTCCGACTACACTAGTATTAGGGAAAGCTAAGTAATGAATACATTACTTATATTACGGCGTATATACGTAAGTAGACGAGAAAGTCAAAACAGATGATGGGCAAAATACAAAAATCATTCCCTTCCCACCGGCCATCGCCGGTGCAGGGATGAGAGTGAGGAACATGTCTAGTTGCTTCTAGGTGACTCAGAAGAACTTGTCCCCTATATCTTTAAATGTTTCCATGTTAAAATACATTCAAAAATTTCAAAACAACTGTAAATATGGCATAGTATTCGCCTGAATAATGATATGCTTGCTTAGAGTATAGGTATAAGAAGTTTGTCGAAAGTTATATCAACTTCATTTACTGAGATTAGGCAAGCTAAAGTAAGGAAGTCATACCTCCTCTTTTTCTGGGCAAGCAGTGCTTCCCAATTGTGGTTTCCTTTTCCATCACTACAGACGTAAAATGGCAAGTGGTATGATAGTGCACATGATGTGGTAAACGAGGGGTACGTGATGAGGACTGATCAAATGACTATGGCATGAGATGATTCAGATGTAACAAGAGGTGGTTATGACATGCCAATCAAGATCAGAACAAGAGGTGGTATGACATGACACAAACAGATGGAAAAAACACATTTGTCCTTCACTGCAATACACTCACTCACCCTTCACATCCGCGTTCACGTATGCTGCCCTAAGAAACATGGCAATGCCGCATCCAGATCAGCCACATATTTATACAAAAAATAAATTTCTGAAACAATTTCGTCGAACTTAGAAACTCAAAATCATGCTTTATTATGAATTATCCCTGGCAAAAAGCTCCAGAAGAAATACGACTTGCTGAAACGATGATCCTCTAAATACCACCCAATAAACTTCGTAAGTTAAACAACCACCATGCGATTTACTGTGAGCTCTCCAGACAGCCCTACCCTTTTTCCGGCGGTGAGGTTACGCCAGACCCAGTTGATTGCGAGCACGAGCATCTCCATGACCCAGTGGACCTCGACCCGTTCAAACGGTGGGAACGAGCGCGCGCCCGGCGATTTAATTAAGCGGCGCCCTGCCGACAACTCGTCCCGCGCACCGCCCGCACCACCTGACCCGCCGCCCCGGTTACGCTGACGGACCGCTCCGTCGACAGGCACCCGCCACGGCGTGCGACGCCGCGCCCACGCACAGTCGATGAGGAAGTGGCGGTCTCAGGATTACACACACTAGGCTCCGAGATGAAGTATTACTTTCCGTGTTTAAGTTTTAATATCTGAATTTAAGTATTAATATCTGGATTTGCGAGTTAATTTGTAGCATTTAAGTGCTCAACCTGTAGATTTAAGTGTCAATATCTGGATTGCTCCAAGTCTAACCTCCAGTTAAGTGTTAATCTCTAAGATTTAATCGGTTAATATATGGCGTTAATCTATAAAATTTAAGGGTTAATTTATGGATTTAAGAGTATAAATTTTTGGATTTAGCTACTTCAATATACGGATTTAAGTGTTAATCTATGAATGTGTTAAACTTTGGATTTAAGTGTTAATGTCTGGATTTAAGAAGTTAATATCTGAAATTAAGTGTTAATCACTGGATTGAAGGGTTTATCCCTGGATTCAAGGGATAATTTCTGGATTTCAGTGTTATTCTCTGGATTTAAATGTTTACCTCACGAGTTGAGTAAAAATCTCTCGATCTTAAGTATTTAACTCGCAGTTAAACTACTGAGCTCCGAGTTTAAGAGATAAAATACCGGACTATGAGTTTAAAGAGATTCTCCGTAGTAAGAATCAATTGATAAACTTCAGGCTCTAAGTTTTGTAACGGATGGTCCAGTCTTCATTGACTGAATGATTTATTATTGTTTCCAGGCGCGTCCATTGCTATTATTATATTATTATATTATTATTATTTATTATGATTAGTTCCGTAAGTGTAATAAAACGAAGAAATGGGAGGTGGGAGCAGTGCTCCTCCCTCATGTAACTTGAGATTCAGCGCCGACCCACGCGTCGGCTTGCGGGGTTTCTCCCCATACCTGGTATCTCCGACAGCGGTTTATCGTCACAGCCAGAACAAGCTCTTAAGCTCCCGACTGATTCATGGGAAAGTATGATAGTTTTTTTTTGTTAATTTAAGGTCGCATCAACTACTAGGTCATTAGCGACCACTATTGTATGTAGCGTTATACTATGAGGATAAGAAAGATATGCCGATGACAAAGGGTGAAAGGACGAACAAAAAGGACGAACCATGCTCGAGGCGGGACTCGAACCCACGGACCCCATGGTCCAAGTTTGGCATCTACTGGCTGAGCGATATCAGCGCCACGGGGCCGACAAAGAATGATAGTGTACTTCGTGTAAGTATAAGTGCTAGTGTGTTGGGTAAGGGACGAGGATGAAGAAAGGGAGAAGAACGCGCGCAAGTGGTAAGTCCATTTGTTAGTGTCAGAGCAGCCGACCACTATATTTCACCTCCAAAAGCGCGTAGAATTCGATCTTTGCTAATCTAGCCCGAAAGCCTTTAAAAATCCGCTACACATTGACTTGACTAACCTAGGACCTCCCAGTCAGAGACGTTTCAGCGCCAACAGTTTATGTATTCAGTCATGTTAGACATCGAGTTCCACGTTTAAGTGAATCTCTGGGGTACAAGTTCAAATGATAATCTCCATTATACAAATGATAATCTCTCGTCCTCCAGTTGTAAGTAACCAACCCTGACTCCAAACCAATATGAAAATCTACTGCAAAGCTATCAATTTAATTTGTAGAGATGCATTTCTAAAATACCTTCGATCACTAAAAATAAATAGTTGTCATTGTCTTGATTCATGATTTTAAAACTTGAAAATTTGATAACCAGGACATAAAAATCCATTGACGTTAAAATATATGTCGTTAAATAAAGTTTTGTGCCGCTCATTAAATTTTTAATTGAAATGTAATGTTTGTTCCAAAATTATTCGCATAAAAAAGTTATATTTTATTTGCATACATTAATTGGGATTGTGCAAATTAAAAACTTTTAAAGTTTTAACAAAGTTTAATCAGTTCAGACTGTAACTCTGACCAGACATAATTTGAAATAACAATAATTTATTAAAATGATCTCTGTAACTTAATTAATCCTGTATTCCCCTTTTCGGCTTCTACTAAATGTTAATTTTGACATCAACATTTAATTTCTACTGGTTCTCCCCCGATCGCGTATCGCGCGCGTAACGACCCTTTCAGCAAGAGCAGAACTACTTAGGGATACAGGATAAGGAAATACTAGGACTTATCGCCTCCCCGGTTTGGAGGATTCTTTTTATTTACATAGAGTCTTCGCTTTTTCAAAGTTTGAGTTGATGAAATTGTACTTTTGGGAATTGAGAGGGTATAAAAATGGAAATATCAAAAATCGAACCTTTATATTCAATTCATCATGTTGTTTCAGTATCTTTCTAAATTTTGATGTTAGCAGTTTCTCTGAATATTTTACCGCCGTTGGAAAATTTATGTAAACTTTCTGTCAGAAACACGAAAATCTTTGCTTTCGAAAAATCATTATAAAATCACATTCCACATTTACAAGTACCCTAAAATCCCTATCATCGCAGTCATTTCTTGCAGATTAATATCAATATCTTTCCTCAGGCCGGTCCCTGCCGTCAAAAGGTACCGATATGTTACAGTAGATTCTGCATATCTGTGACGAGAGGGTCATTCGTTTAGTGAGCTATTATGCACGCACTGTTTCATAAACAAGCTTTACCATTGATGTAACTCAAACCCGGGTTTAGTAAATTTGTAAAACAGTTACAAATAAGAAGTTGAAAGTATAGTTATCTGTTTAAGAATGTGCTTGGGTAAGACATGTTATTTAAAAAACATTTCTCTTTCACCTGTATTCTTATTCCATGTAGATATTGTCTCCTTAATGTCAGAATCCTCTTCTCACTTGTCTAAAAATATTAGTTAAACTAAAAATCCAAGTTGTAATTTCAATATTATTATTTAAAAACAAAATAAGTATTATATTTACACTAGATCTACCTAGGTCTGGAGGATATCTAAAATTAAATTACAATAAATATTAGCCTTAGAAAAAAGTAAAATGCTTCTTTAGCAGTTTCGTTCAGGTTTTTATACTCAACAAAATAAATAAATAAAAAAATAAGCGTCACTCACAACAATATTTCTGGTCAACAAATGTAATTATAGAGCATCGTCTATTTGAAAATACTGTAATCTTGTGCAAATGTGGGAAACACGTACAAATATACCTCTGATGTACTTGACGTAAATAATCTGTGCCCTTCTGGAATCTTCTTAGTATCCACTAAACGTAGAAACGGACTGCCACCAACGACCTTGCCGCCCTCACCGCTAAAGTGTTAAGATAATGATACGGGAAATAACAATTTTCTTCAAATTAAAACTCTAAACTCTGAACTCCCACCGACTCACTGAAGCCGAGCGGCCGCCCAGCCCGCCCGCCCATCATCCAGGGAGATCCTCATCATGCGAGACGAGCTTTAGAGGGCGGCCCGACGCAAAAAGCGCGCGGGCGGCGGGGCGGCGTGGTGAACGTGGGTTCGTGCCCAGGATAAGTATTGCATCGCGTGAGAAGTTTATTCTCTACCTCCGCTGCCGTCACCACCACTCTCAAAGCCGTCGTCGTCTTCGTCGTCATCGCCGTCGTCGTCGTTGCCACATACCCCCCGCCCACAGCCGTCGCCACCGCCACCGCCCCACCGCCGCCGCCACCGCCGCCGCCGCCACCGCCGCCACCATTCATACTCCTCCGCCTATGCCCACCACCACCATTTCCGCCTCCGCCACCATCATCAACACCATCTTCACCTAGCCCTATGCTTCCACCACCACACCACCACCACCACCACCACCACCATCAGACCTCTGCAGTAACCCTACTCCTACACCACCGCCACCGCTGTGCCTTAGCATACGCAGCCACCGCTCGCCACCACTACGGCCGCGTGTGTCCGTCACCTCCGCAAACTACCTTCGCCACCGTTGCCATCGCAATTGCCACACCGCGGCCAATCTTCTGTTTGGCACTACTGTACCGTCATCTCCGCCTCATCCAACGCGATCTGATAATATTTGTGTCTCCACCACTGCCATCCGCCTATCGCTGTCCCATCATATATCCAACCGTGCCTCTGCTACTGACCGCAGAACTGATGCGTGATTTTCTTGTAATCCATCTAATACAATCAACATACGTCATCGCCTCTGTTCGTCGCTACCTCAAGCACTGCAGTCGACATTTTGATTCCCATGCACAGTCAATGGTCTCGCCACGTCCCTGTTTCATGCCTGTCACCGTGCGTTTATCACCACCCCGTCGCCAACCCGTCGCCAACCCGTCGCCAACCCGTCACCAACCCATCGTGAACCCGTCGCCAACCCGTCGCCAACCCGTCACCAACCCATCGCGAACCCGTCGCCAACCCGTCGCCAACCCCGTCGTCAACATGTCACCAACATGTCGCCAACACGTCGCCAACACGTCGCCAACATGTCACAACACGTCGCTAACACGTCGCCAACATGTCGCCTATCCAACAATACCCATCACCAGCCCGCCACAACTCCATCATCCACTTTTCCTGCACTCCATCACACACTTTTCCTGCAACTCCGTCTCCATAGTCCTCGCCGCCGCTGCCGCCAACGTCATCTCCGCTGCAGCCACGTGCCTTCCAAGCTTTGAAGCACCGCCGTTTGCCCAAGTAATAGGCCGCCCGGACTCACGCATCGCCCGGCGGGCCGCCCTTCTCATTCCCAGGCGCTGAGAGCCCCCGCCTCCAGCCGCCCAATTGATAGAGACGATCACCATCCCCACCCCCAACCCTCCCGCCAACGCTAAGGTTACGCCACTGCGCGTTCCGTGGGACGGACAAATTGATTTGCGCCGAGTGGCGGGAACAGTTTCGTGTCATTTATTCAATTTCGGCTCGCTTAAGCCGCGTCCCGCCCGACCACGGAGTAACGGTTGTAATTCGGGAATATTTAGGGTTCGGCGTGAGAGAGAATGTGACTTGAATATACGGGTCGTTTAAGGATCCGCTGAGAAAATACTCGAGATTTTTGTGGGCCGATTGGATTGCTCCGGGCTGCTCGTGGTTCCGGTCTGCACGTTAGATTAGGCGTTGGGATCCCATCGTGCAGAAATTTGAATGGGATATGGTTGGTAAACGTGACTCAGAACCCTAAAACGCTGCGTGAGAGATAGGAAATATTTGCTGGGAAGAGATATCTTAGTGTTCAGAGACGTGATGTTTGGAATTTTCAATCTTTACCAAGATCATTTCTCATTACTTCCTCAATATCTGCAACCAGAATCACAAATTCCCAGAGAAAAATTTGACTGAAAGAAAGCTATAACACAATGTTCTTTGACATTTAATGTATTAACAGTTAACAGTTTAACAGTTTCCCTTTCGACCATTTTTGATAAATACATTCGTAATATTGCACTAGTGAAAATCGGTAATCCTCGATCATTTATTCATTCTATAAGAACACATTTGTTTTTGCAGTTTATCTCGTAAATAACTTTAGCCCTTAAGTGAAAACTGACGTTGTCATGAATAAGAGCCCAAAATTACTTAAAATGTGGATGTTAACTAGAAAAGAAATGTTAAATTCTGATAGCACGAACAATAATTAGAATTATCTATGCCTTCCGGGTCGAAGCGCTAGTGACCCCGACATTTCGTCAATATTACCGTGTCTTCCATCAGGGTTGAAGTGCAAGTCCGAGATCACGATGAAAATGATCGAAACGGGCAACGGACCGCATCCAATATTTCCTTCTACTCTTCTTTGTCCTATCCTACACCCTTACACACAAACTTACACTAACATGCACCACACTACCACACAGCCTGTCGGCGGCCTTATATTGTTGTCCCAGCTGGTGCCCTGCATGTGGTGGGAGATACCTGGTTAGGGAAAAGCCACCCCCTAGTCGACGGTAAGTCGGCGCCGATCTCGCCATTCAGCAGGGGAAGCATCACAGCTCCCTCACAGATGAAAGAAACATGTAATATACTTACGGGACTAATGATATTTTATTTTTGTCGTGTGTTGATGACCGTCGCGGATCACTAACAATCAATCAATTATACCATACAACGCATAATATCGTGAGGGGGACGGTCAATGAAAACGAGGGGGCGCCCTCTTATTTGCAGTGCGCACACTGGGTATTAATCCGCCACTGACCGGGCGAGCTAAGATCATACAAATAAAACGACCCCCGGAAACCGATGAGATCACTTTGGTTAACATGGGCAAGAAAATATGATTTATTTAAATTTTCAGTCAACATTAGGCCTATAATTCCTTACGCAGCTGTATCAAACCACGCCCAAATTTTGCCCGCCTGGGACGCCCCCGGCGCTCCTGCAAGCACGGACAACTTCCCCTGAATTCCCGCTATTTCCATCAAAATCCAGAAAGGGGTGTTCACGATCAAGCCGAAGCGGCGCGAGGCACGGATACGAAAAGATGTTTGCCAGATTTGTTCTATAAAACATCCGAGATTTGAATGATGGTTACATTGTTTACTATTAATTATTATTTTATGTTTACTTTCTTTTAAAATTCTGCCGTTGTGATAAACATGTTTGGCAAGTGGCAAGAATATGTTTGAAAGGCGAATTCTTTCTATCTTTTCTTTTTGTGTTATACTTCATTAAACCGTTCAGTTATTTGTGAGTGTAGCAATGTGATATAATATTATGAATTAAGAATTCTCGCTAACGGAGGGGCAGCTCTTTTAACAGACAGTTAAAGATTTGTTAAAGATCCAAACCTGAATGTAGCTCTCTTTTAAGTAAACAAATAACGAAATCAAGATAATTTCCATTCAAATTCTTTAATTTCACTCTCCAATTGGCAATTTAAAACTTGACCGATGAAATTATTACATTTCAATGGATCATTTCTTTTCCTTTAGTTGAGGAAATTGTAATTAACCAGTAACTAAATTTGGAGCCATAACTGTCAACTGACTTCTTAAAAGACTGTCAGGGGCCAAAGAGCCAGTGATGTACCGACCATCTTGAGCAATTTGTACAACCTTTACTTTAAAATCTCGCCCCATTTGATACAGGGACGCAGTGCCCGCGAGCTGTCGTTAACTAGTTACCTTCCCCGCGACCTTGACATGCGTGCCATTAACTTAACAACAAAATACAGAATCGGCTCACTTCCGTGATAACACGGCGAAGGACAACACCAATGCGGAGCGGAATGGCGTCGTATTTATAACTTTAAGGTTTTATAAAGACGTAGTGACCTATCGCCATGCATGTCCAACAACAAGGTGAGGCCGGCCTATGCCATATAATTAAATAAATCGGTTGATCCCGACTGTACGGTCCCCCTTCGCTGTCCCGGCCTCCTTAATACGTTCGTTAAGTATGTCGTACCGATAGGCCAATTTTCATGGCTCGTAAAGTTTGAGACACCCTCATACGCTTCGTCCCCTGCCGCATTATTAAAAATACGAAACGTTACTCAAAGGACATAAGTTTTACTTGCTTCACTCGCCCGGAATCAATGGTCACAGCGAGGCTCGGCCTTCGGCCCTCGCGTTCACTATAAACAACCTGAGTCTATCCATCGCATAATTACCGATTCACTTTGATAAGAAATCACTTCAGTAAGCACATTATAAGAAATCCTCTAGTATCTAACTGCGCAGTGAACGATACTTAAGCCGTGACAGCGACGAGTACCAACTATTAGGGTAGGGACCATACAGTCGGGATCAGCCAATAAATCATAAAGCCTGTGCGACGCTCTATTTATAATTGTAATTCGAACTACTTAAACAGAATGCCCGCCTTCCCGACACTTGTTTTTCTCTATCATTCATTGAACTCGCCACGTCGGAATCGAGTCGATATGATGAGAGATGTGACCCAATTGTAGAAATTCAAACACCAGATGGTGAATCAAGAAACAGTGCAGTTGTACAACGCCAAAATATATAAAAGTGATATTAGGATTAAAGCGTTGCTAACATATCATCAGATAAAGTTTCAATTTGGGATAACGTCACTTTCACTATTAGATTTCGTACAGACGCCTTGATTCATTCTGGTTCTACTAGGAAATCTAAGTTTCAAAACTGAGATCCTACAAACTTTTCAACAAAAAGTAGGTTTACACTAAAGCCATCGGTTAGAAGGACATTTCATGTGCTCAAATGTTAAGAACACATGTGTGTAATTTTCATTTCAGAAAGCAAAACAAGTAATTGCTTTAGGTTTAATATCTATTTGTAATTTATTATTTGTAAATTGTTCACACGAATTATCTGAAGATAATCCACTCAAAATGTAACTTAAATGAATAGACATAATCATCATTACACCCCAACAAACAGTATAGAGTATAACACTCAATTAAACGTTAGTTATCAAAGTAATTAATAAAAAAGAAGTCTCTGAAGAGTTCTGTTCTCTTTTTTCATAGAATAGTCTAACCTCATTGCCTTTGACAGTTGAATCTCAGTGCCTTTGACATTACATTAGACGCAATCAGTTCCGTCGATAATCGAAAAGGTGGCCTCGTGAGAACAACGAGTAGTTCTAAGCAATGGGAATCGTGATAAAAGAAAATAGCCAAGCTACCTTGTTACAGAAAATGTACTCATTGCCACAACCCATTGAATTCCAGCTGCGTCTATTAAGCGCACAAACAACAGATACCATTTACTACTGTACAATACAGTCCTCTCCAATAAAGAAACACAACGATACAATATATAATTTTAGTGTGATCAAACGTGTCCAGAGCATGACGGTGTGCACCTCGGCTTTGTAGAGAACCTTGTAATGAGCTTATCAGTTCTCCCTTGCCCGTATCATCAAGCACAATCAATTGCTTCTGTCTCTTCTCCACTGTAAGCATTAGATGCTGTCCAGCAAATAGTTGATTCAATTGTACGTAAAAAATGCACCCTTGGAAGATGGAAAAACACCGACAATATGCCAAGAACAATATATGTTTTAGAAGATAAAAATAAATTCCTTAGGCCGGATGGCCCAGAATCTTCAAAATTAGACCATATGGCAAACAATAGTATAAGAGAAGAACTTGATATATATGCCATAATGACAAAAAAAAATAACAACATAAGAGAAAAATGGCTTCATGCATGTAAAGATAATGAATGCCTCAAGAGTCTCACGAGCAATATACAATTTATATCCCACAAAGGCAGCAAAGATGTTGGTCGATCACAAAGAGATGATTGAAAGATCAGTACGTACAACGGACAATAATTGCCTATGCCTGAAGGAGAAGAAAATATAGTCGAAACGAAAACGAAGCGTGTACGATAGATGGATAACGTCACTTAACTTTCCTCCAATGATTTAACAACACTTCACTCTAAAACTATTTACATCTCATTATTTTTGATCATATTTAAGTGGCATATAAAATTATGAAGTACAAAAAACAAAACAAAAAGGACTTTGAAATAATTAAAGATACATTTGATGAATTTCTATCATTTGATTTCTACGACAAAATAGTATCAATTCATGAAAATATAATTAAAATAAGTATTATTCACAATATTCGAAGGACACTCGCCCACAGTACTTCACAATCTATAGTAATATTTTTTCGCCATCAAAATAAAAGATCATAAATACTTTACGTTAAATTGTAATTACATTTACACTTCAACCTAGGCTATAATCATATTTTCAAAACATTCATTAGTATAGAAATTCTCTGCTCTGCAATTAAAGAATCCAGCTGGTGAGTTATACCGCAATCGTAAATTGCCAATTTATCAATGATTAAATCAATTTCATTCAATTATGAATAAATTGAATGTGATTAAACGACAATATTCCATTTATATAATTGCATTTCATTTCATTCTTTAGTCGGCTTTGAATATGTATATGAGAATAATTCGGGGAGATCCGTCGTGCGTACCTACGACGATAAGATATCGTCATCAAACTCAATTCCAACATTTTGATTAATAAATTAATAATTATCTCCAAATGTACACATTCTTCCAGTATCACTGTCGTACGCCATTCAAAGCTGGGAAGAGGAGGTCCATACTACTACAACATAAATTGAACTTAATTTACAAAATGCAACATAGTTGGTAACTTAATATAACGTATGGAAATAACACTATTGCATATAAACACCTAAAGCGTACTTACTGAATTTACCCGCTTCTATATTTGCCAACTAGTCTCAAGAAATGCAGCAGCACCACCTTTCCACAACCGTACACTACCACTAGTATCGAAGAACTACCGCACACCAGGAGAAACAGATTAATACCAAACTGCACGAAACTAAATAATAGTTCTTCACATTACTAAATAGTCTATAATACATCTTACATTAATATTAATATATTCTTGCGAGTTAAAATAACAATATCTTATAATGCAACTTCCATTCTCACAAAACAAATATTTCACAAAATCTCATTTCAAGTATTTGTTTTAAATTGGCAAGAATTTATGTTCAAATACCCATAGCGCCAAAAGTCTGTCTTGATGTAATGCGCTGTTGAACATTGTAGTATATTAGTAGTAGTACATATATGTACTACTACTGATATATAAAATTCAGATTTCGGAAAGAAAAGAAATCGAAATATACGTATTTATTTAAAATTTAATTTTTTTTCATTTTATGTTTCAGATCTTCAAATCCACTACAAATATTTACATTTCTATTGCAGTGTAGTTACTTCTAAGCCTAATTCTAAGCCTAATTAATGAGTTTTAAAAGAACAGATTCAACGAACATTACAAATTCACTGAAGTATTACATAAGATAGTATTGTTAGGGGTGGTAGGAAATGTATAAAACAATGCAAAAAATACGCCAAATTTTCAGAGAATATCATACCGTACTCATACTTGGACTGATTTTTTGAAAAAGGAAGACTATCAAAGATGACCGCGAGGTTCCGGGATATCAGTTCGCGGATATATATTTGTGTGTCGGAAAAGGAACCATAAAGAATTTAAAGATTAATTACAGCCTATAACAAGCTTTTAAGATGAATATCTAGAACGTGATCTATTTCCTTCTTTGGAAAATATACCATTAGAAAAAAGAATATTTACTGCATTAAAATCCGTGTCAATTGCTAGTATCACAATACCAATTAAAACTCCTCTCTCGGATTTGGAAAAGCCGTTAACTGCAGTGTTGGGTACATCTACGACAGAACACGACACCATTCTTGTTGCCGTCTGCGCCCAAGTCTATGCGCACTATTGGATGTTTTCTGAAAGTATGTGATTTTCCATTTCTTTCTTCTTATCAATTAGGGATCATGTAGGTCATAATTAACTATTCGCTGACACGTTTACTTAAGCTCCCGTCTGTGATGTCTGCTAATAGTGACATAATTTGATAATGAAGACAACAATGAAACATGCTTTAAAAAACAGGGAGATTAATACCAGGCGACAATGTCCGGTGGTAGTTGGCAAATGTGACAATGTCCAGCGAATGTTTACCGCCGTATTTTTGTACAGTGCACTATATCCAAAAGTATGTATGTATGTACTTTGACACAACAGCTCTTTACGAGCTAAGGCCTGCCAGCGGCGTCCTGGCCTTGCCGGGTCACGGGTTAAGGGTGCTACTTGTAGTTAGCACATAGTCATTTACCAAAAGGTATACTTAAGGAAAATGATATGAATTAATTTGATTTTATTATTACTCTACTATTATTATTAATTTTTTAATATTTATATTAATTTGAATTTATTTGATTTTATTATTAATTTGATTTTATTCTTACCAAAAATATGTTGTGGGCGGGCGAAAAAAAATTAATTAAATATGGATTTTGTTGGAGATTTGTCTTCTTTAATTCTGTATGTATCAGTATTTTTTGAAAAAATGCCATAGTTTCAAATTGACGCTTTGGGTAGCACATAGAGGTGATGCTACGTGTGATCCATTCCGGGAATCTTATGGTTTTCTAAAATTTTATTAACAGTCTTTGACTACATAAGAATGTAATGCTATTAATTCTTCATCCAATAATTGGATCTTATCAGTCCCAAAGGATTTCCAGTTTCCCGTGTTCTTAATTGTTTGGAGGAGATACTCTTCTGAAAATCATGAGCATATTTAATACGAAGTTTTCCCAGGTCATCGGCAGCATCAACTTCAGATTTGAGTCAAGATACGTACTTTATTGTAGAAATTGCTTTCGTCTCGTATTCCGCCCAAAAATTTTCCGACATCATCTTTTGTAAGAGGGGACAGCATTCCCTCTAGTTTTTGAGTCAGATTGCAATAGAATTTCTTCACGTCTGTTTCAAACAATCTCTTCTGTTCACGGGTATTACTCGACGTCTAATGTAATAGCCAATATTTGGAGTTTCGTTCTTAGCTCTCATCTACCATTAGCCCTGTGTCATGTCCTTTTTCATTGGGATATTCTGTTCAACAGAAAGTATTTTTTGTTGAACGTTAGGGGAGTGCATTAGTTTAGAAAGATGCCTCGGCGTGAGTGAGTGATATTTACGCCGAGTGTTGGCTATTCGTTCGCTAATTATTTTCGTCCATGGGGGTACCGAGTTGTCTACTCTGTTTAGGTTTTGGACGTCGGTGTTCTTGGCTGCCCCCGAAGTTATCTGAGACACCCAGAGATTTAGTTGCATACACGATATGATTGATTTCAGAAAATCTAAATCTCAACCTCGGTTGTGGTTCCACTCGTTCCATGGTCGTATATGTGATTGTCCCTTCACCCCTCATCATAAAAATTCATACTTCAAGGCATAACAACCTTGTCTTCTCAAGACATACCGAAAAGCCTGATTCTGCTAATGACACACGTCTAATCTCTCCTCCAAGATAAAATACAATTAGCTTCAAAAGAGAACGTATAGCATGCTCAGAAAAGACCGATACGCAAATAATAATAATAATAATAATAATAATAATAATAATAATAATAAATTTTATTATTATAAATATATATTATTTATAATAATATTATATACATATAAAAGTTAAGCTCGGGGAATGCAGAACAATTAATAGAATTCGAATTCTACACACTTTGGGTTCCTTCCACCTAGTAATAAAAAAACCGCCAATGCTTAATTTGACAAGCACTGGCTTGGAAAAGAGCGAGGTGGGGGCCCCTTTGGTGCGGGTAGTCCCAGGTCGCGAATGCGCGCGGGCGTGGGTGCAAGTGCGGCTGCTAAACCGGCGGCGCGCCGCACCGCTCCCCGCCCCCGCCCCCGCCCCCCGCCCCCGCCCCCGCCCCCGCCCCCGCCCCCGCCCCCGCCCCCGCCCCCACGCTGCCGCTCGTAAAGCCACCGCCACTGAGGCGTAAGTGGCCTAATTCTAATTCTTCTGCGCGCTGCCGGCTTTATGAGGATAAGAGCTGCCGCCTCCGCCTGTCTCCACTTGTGCTGCTACGTCGCCTCCGCCGCCGCTACACCTCTCACAGCTACGCCCTCACCATTGCTTCACCACCGTGCGCCTCCACCACCGCCTGCACCGTCCACTGCGCCATCTCTTCCACTTCTGCCTCCACGCAGTCTCTACCAGCCCGCCTCCACCCTCTAAACGTCGGTCGTCTCAACCGCCGCCTCCAACGCTACCTCCACTGCCCCTCCACCACCACTAGCACCGTCGTCTCCACCGTCTCCCCCTCCGCTGACTTCGATGAAATCTCGTTCGTCGCTGTCGCGTGCTTGAATCGTCTCCTCCGTTACCATCGTTTTCGCCGTCGCCGACTCAGTCGTCGCCAAAGCCCTCACATCACTAACTCTGCCCGTCTTCAAATTCGGTGATGACTACAAGTCTTGATTGGGACATATCTGAATCGCTGATCACTATCTTCGCCAGCGCGTCGACTCATCAATTTCAGAATTCGCTTCCACCTCTTTCTCCTCTTGCCGAAGCGACTCTCTTATTCTCCTTTCTTGTTCTTCCAGAGAAACGTAATTTACTTCAATTTTCCTTCTCTCACGTAAACCTCCCTTTACTTCTGCATCTCCGTTCCTTCATCTAGCTCGTCCACATTCATACGTATTTACACTGTTTCGCTTCCAATTTCCTGCCACCCTGCACCGTGTTTCGCTTCCGACTTCCCCATACCTCTCTTTTCGTTTTCCGCCTACATTTCTTAATGCCCTTTATTTCACTATCATCCGTAATTCTGCCTCCAATATCGCCCATTATTTTTCTGCCTAAGCTTTCACCGCCCGCGAATTTTTTCTCGACTTCACCATCTCTGCTTCCAACTTTTCTTCTCACACTAAATCTGTTTCCCACGTAACACCTGGGTCCAGTTGATTTTGCATCCTTCTCGTGTTGGGTTGCATCATTCTCCTGCCCAGTTTGTTTTGCACCGACCTTCGTCGCAACTATCCTCCTCGCTTTCCCTTCCATCTCCAATTTCATATTGCACATGCATTTTCACTCTTGTCACCTTCATTGCCACCTCCACTTTCCATTTCGAATCTCCATCTACATTCTTCTCTTTCTCATTCATCTCCAAATTCTTGTCGATGTTCGACTTCACTTCCACCTACACCATCACCTTCATCTTATCCATCGTCTTCCCTTCGCCCGCGCCTCATCTTCGCTTCACCATCGCCTCCGCCTTTGCCTCCACATCCTCCTCAATTAGTCTCTACTTCCACTCATTCACCATCTTCGACTTCCCCTTCACTTTTCCTTTCACCTTCACATCCACTTTCACACTTATTTCTGACCCCACCTACGGTTGGTGTGGCTCAGGGTATTACTGAAGTCACTGCAGTGCCTCTGATGTCAGTTCCTAGTGTACAAATTCGGATGGTGATATGATTTATTTACAGTAGATTGATAGCTGTGACGAATTCAGCCACTGCGCTCGGATTAGTGGTTTCTCCATCCACACCAGGGCGAATCCCTGAGCAGTATCCTAACGAACAGGCCACGGATCGCGCGCTACTCCTTCATCCTCTATCCTATCCTCACGCTAAACGTACGCACACTTACACACACTACACTATCACACATATCGAAGACCAGTCCGGAGCTTAGAGTTTCTCCCAACTGTAGCGATTCCCTCTGGTAGGAGATACTTGGATGCGGGAAACCCCGCAAACTGTAGTTTGGCACTGGATCTCAACATTCAGCGGAGAAGGACTCACCACTACCTCCCAAAATATGCACTACACTTATAGAACTAATTACCCTAGCAGTTAACGCGCCGGAAAGAAGACATATTATAATCCGTCAGTCCGACATCACCACAACCGACTCTTTTCTCCACATGCTTTCTCTCCGCTACTTCATTCTCATCTGCGCGTTCACTCTGACTTCAACTTCATTACTGTCTCTGCGCCTCCCCCCCGTTTTTCTCTCCGCCGGCCGCCCCCTCGCTGCCAAGCTCTAATCGTTGACGTATCCCATGCGTCGCCCGAGGCGCCGGCTACCGCTTTGCGGCCCGCGATCACTTGACGTCGTCGGCGAGGATTAAAGCCGCCGCAGGGTGGCGCAGCTGGTGTGGCGGGAGGAGCCACACAGCGTGAGACCCAGGGCTGCTAGTGCAGATGAGACGTACCAAGAAGAGATCTTGTAGTGTGGCATTTGAAAAGGCAATGACAAACGGCTATTTATTAATGATTCAGGTCAGCGGTACATTTAGTTTACGAAGATGTGAATATCAAAAATTTCAAACTCTCAGTAATAATGCGAATAATAAAATTATAATACGAGTATTGTTAGTAATAAAAAATAATATAGGTGTATCTTAAGTACCAGTAAAAAGAAAAGTATTATATAATGTTAATTCAGTAATTTATATCTGAAAAAAAATCACTTTTACCAATTAGTATAATGTACTTAGGAAGAGTTCCGCTTCTAAATATTTCAATCATATGAACTCATTGAAACGTTTCATGCTTTGATTTACGGAATTTCAACTTAGCTACGAATATCGAGTAGCGTACAAATACTGGAAAAATAGTTAAAACAATGAAATACGAAAGTTAAAACAAAAATTAAGTTCGTTTTTTAAATGTGTGTTTTTGTTAATAATTATGTTCGTAATGAATAACATTCGACCTTCTAGTAGGAGATACTTTTGTTAAAGAATATCAGTTTTCAGCAGCTGCTCTATAATTCTATGTAAGAACGTAGACCATTGTGCAGTCATGAGGGAACAGCTATGAAATACCAGTTATTTGAAGAAAGAAAAGCAGTTGTATTTGAAGGATTCCCTTATGCCTTAAATGTAGACAATATTAATCGGCATTAGATCCGGCGTTACTCCAAGAGCCCGAATTAATTTTTGCTTCACGTCCGCGCTCGTGTTCGCAGAGGGCATTGTTGGAGCTATCTCATAGTAAAACCGCTTTTATCTTAGCTGCGCCTCTGTTAACTTTGATGCGGGCCATCAACTGTTTCTTTACACCAGGCCCTAACCAAAGACGTATATCTGCTAAGCTCGGGTTTTTGAAGGACGGAATATATTTAGAGTAGAAGTGGATTTGGAGGTAAGAAATTCGATAATTTTCAAACTTTGATTAAAAAAAGTTTGTCTTTTTAATGTCTGAAAATTTGAGATAGATTCTCTTTGAGACAGGCTCATCTCCGACACAGGCTGAAAGTGAAGGGAATATTCTATTTGCCTCACCAGAAGATCCCAACGTTGCCGAATAAATTTTGTCTCTCATATTACCGGAAGAAAAATACCACAACAATGGTCTCAGTAACCAGATATACTTTTACAAGGGCTAAACAAATATGAGATATGATTTCGACGGAAATTGTTGGAGGCCTTAATTTTGTGTAATCATATTTTGTGTTAGACAGGGTTCTTTTTTCACATGCCAACAAATAGGACTTGAATCTCGTGAATTTTTCGCCTTCCGAAAATCAACGCACTTCATTCGTGATCGACAATCTGGCAGCGCGAGAAAAAAGTAAGGTAACCAGGATTGTGCTTCTCAAAATGATGACGCTGGGCGGTGATGGGTTAAAATGACGCAACGAGGGTTCATCTTGAATCCACGTAGGAATTGACGCGAGCAGTGCCGTTGCCGAATGCAGTAAGATCGCAGTAATTCGAGCATCTCTAATCCAAGTGATTCCGTGCAATCCAACAGATTCTGTGCAATCCAAGAGATTCCGTGCAATCAAGAGATTCCGTGCAATCCAACAGATTCGCTGCAATCCAAGAGAGTCCGTGCAATCCCAAGAGATTCCGCGGCAATATAAGAGATTCCGTGCAATCCAACAGATTCCGTGCAATCCAGTAGATTCCTTGCAATCCAAGAGATTCCGTGCAATCCAATATCTCCTGATGAGCGCCACGTCACCAAACAAGCAAATACGCGACGATAAATCAAGAGCTGGCTGGCCTCTTGACGGATTGGCAAACACTACGTCGAACGCTCACGTTTGCGGTATGATCGGTGCCAGCGTCAGGTGTTACGACATTGCTGTAACCGGTTCGCGGTCAAGGATGTACTATCTGCAATTGTAATATTATTTTCACATTAACATTGTCTTCGTTTTATATTGTAGTTGAAAATTCCGTTTAAAAATGCTCCTTTGCCCGTGTTATACGAGGTGCCATCAAACCGAACAGTGTAGAGCAGCGAGGTTGGTGGTGGTGCTCGTTGCGGGTGAGTGAGCTACGGGCGATGAATTGAGCTAATTATCAAAACAAAGTAACTAATACCACCAAAAACTTTACTATCGTTGAAATTAAGTTTTGTAAGATTCATTTTATATTATAACATATACATATATATTTATAACAAGAGCAGATTCTTGGGCCATACCAAAATAATATTTCGAAATGTATGGTATTAATTGAATTTTAATGGCATAACGTCGATACCCCCTTGGTATATTGAAGATTGGAGAAAACCTTAGTAGTCTAAAGAATCAAGTGAAGAAATGTCCCTCACCTTTATTTCAAAGTGCTGATTTATTTAGGATCCCTAGACGCGACAATGCAAATGCTGATTAGTCCCAATTACTGTAGTTCATATTATATCCCCGAAAGTGACTGTCAAGGGTCTGTAAGGTCTTCGTATCTGTTCCAGATATCTCCACCGCCGAATACCGACTAGTCCCCCAACATCTATGAGTACCGCATGCAAGTGTAAGTGTGTTTGTGTATAATGGGAGAGGAGTAAGGCAAGGAAGAGCACTGAGATCTGCAAGAAAGCACGCAGTAGAGGGAGCCCAATTTTTTGTGCTTCTGCTTCGGCATTTGCCTGTTATTGATCGGAGATATCATGAAAAAACCTTGGTTCAGAGCAGCCGACCGATAGAATTCTCATCCAGACGCATCTAAATTCGGCCTAGGGATAAACAAGCTTGTGTCGAAAATACCGCAGTGCCGCGATACCAACCCCAGAGCCATCATAATAGCAGTAGATGCCGTGAGTCGACTCGAACGGTGCGACGAAATGAGAATATTCACCTTCACTCTACGCACCGGAGCGCGAGCAATGCGAATATTTCGCGCGGAGCGCCGCTGGACGTGTCGGCCTTAGGCTGGCCGTGGCGGCCGGGCCGTGCCGGGTGGGGGCGGGCGTTGCGAAGGCGCCGCACACGTCGCTTGTTGCCCTTGCATTGTCCCCCCGCGGATGCGCGTGAGGCGCTCGTGGCGCGACGTGTGTAATGGTCGGGTGGCCCCTCCCCCGCCCCAGCACACACACGCACCTCCGGGCACGAGGCGCCGCCCCACGCGCGCCTCGCACGCCCGAACGCCCGCTCCCGCCCGCCGAGCGGATCATCTCTGCTGCTCCCGCCACATACGCACATGTCGCCAGTATTCGATCCGCTCTAGCAAGCGTGGTGGCTCAGGGCGACAAATTGATGTCACTGCAGTTGTCTCTGACCGGAGAACCTAGGATTCGAGTCCCGACGGTGGCAGGATTTTCGCACACTAGCCAGACAGCTAGGTGAGTTCTGTCGCTGTCCGAACGAGAATTCTAGCGGAGGACAATTCTAGCAGACATTTAGAAGATAGGAAACTCCACAACCTGAATTTCATATTCCAGTGCGGAAGAAGTACCCCCATCTCCTAGGATACATTATTCACTCTCCTTATTGGAATAATACTAATATAGTATTTACGCGCCCTGAGACAGTAAACAATCTTTGAATATTGGTTAGCGATGAGTTGTCGTTGGCATTTGAAGTGAAATAGTTAAAGACGTTGTCATTGCCAACAATATTGTTTATTACAAGAGCATATTCGGTGGCTTAGTCAAACACCATCAGTTTCCTGCTGTTTTGAAGCAACAAAACTACTCTGGTTCGAGAAACGACTACTTCCGGTTCGGGGAGTTCAGGCCATTAACCCTCTTCCTACACCCCATAGCCCAGTACTTAAGCCACTAGGACACGCCCGACCCCGTGTAGTAGTTTGTGGCTTCCAAACAGCAGGGAAATGATGATAGATGGTTAATCCATCGAAGGCTGCTCTTGAAATAAACACAATATTGTTGGCAATGAAAACACCTTTAATTATTTCATAATCTTTGAATAATCGACTTGCGTCCAATTCTTTTGAGGTAGGCTCGTTCTGTACCGCTCAGTTGGCTCGTCTTCCTCCGCTGATGCTGAGGTTTAAATCTCGTTGATCCACCTAGATTTGGGGCTGGATAGAGATGATTCGTGGAAGATTCGAGAACTTGAGTTCTCCCATTACCTCTGCTTCTCGTATTTCATCATCCTCATCATGAGCATTTATCTTCATAATCACCCATCGATCATAGTCTTGTCATCCGTTTATCAGATTTCAAACATAAGTACTTAGGGACTGATATTAGAATAAAGGAATGCATTTCACATGTTTCGGGCTCAGCAGTTTTCAGCGTATATTAACCTATCACATACGAAAAAAGAAAATTCGAGTTCTCATATTTTGAAATATATAATTTTCTGTTCTGTAATCGTATCACAATATTCCTCTCTTTATCCACTCTAAATTTTTCAGATCGCCATTAATGTTCTATTAATTTATCATGAATAATATTATGTGTATATAATAATCATAACACTCATTACCTGTAATTAATTTTACAATTAAGTGTATAGGCCTATTTTTTATTTAGGATCTATGAAATACATTTCGAAATTCGACAGGTTATTCAGAAAAGTTGTATATAAGCAATTTATTATAACATAACTAAGTATTGTGGCGTCATACATCTATATACATAATTAAAACACAGACGAGGGTGGGTAGAATAAACAGTTGGTTTATTAATAAAAAAAACACTGACCGAAGTCGTACTAAAACACCATAACACTGCCTTCTTATACTAAACTAAATCAATCAGAGCCCACCACAAGAAGTGATATTACGCGGTGCGGCTACCACACCGCCCAAACAACAAAGTTTCCCCTCGGTGTGACTCACGACTGACGACAAACTAATGCCGGCTTCCCCTCCGCGTGCTAGTCGCACAGCCCTCCTGCCTCACACAGCTCGAACAACAGAAGAAGAGGTGGCGGCGTTCGTCACCCGGCTTTTAAGGCGCCCTGGCGTCTTCCCCCGCCACCGTTGCCGTCCCAGCACCTGAGAACGACGCTACGCGCTCGGAAAAATCCCAGATGCGTCATTAGCGCGTCACCACGCCAGATCATGCTCCAGCCCTTTGTCTCAGCTTCCGGTGAAATTCTACCGTCTGCGCGTTTGAGCGTGCATGACGCTACAGTATCTCGTAAAGCAGATTCAATTTTACAATAATTTTGTAAGTAAAACACATTCAATCTCTGCAAACGAAATGCTGCTACGTACATTTGCCTTTTCTTAGTGAAAATGTACGAGTACAATCAGGATGGTTGCCATCGAAGGAAAGTAGTGTGGACTTTCATTTGGTCACTGCGCCAAGGAACAATGTGCTCGGCTCGGTCGAGCCAACACCCGTTGGGCAAACACAGACCCGCCTCCACCATCCATCTATACCCCCGCCGCAACCAACACTCCCTTCCCGCTTCACGCCCGTGCTGCCAGCCCCACTCCAGGCACCGTCCAGACCCCCGCTACACCACTTCCCGCCCTCCCGCCCCCCCCGTGTCACCCAGTCTCGCCACCACCCATCTCACCTGCCCCAAACACCTTCCCGCGTCGCCGCCGCTTTAGACTGGCCCCTCCCGTCTACGCTACGCCCCTTTCCCACACCCACGCCTCGCC